>OX393580.1:26709135-26742501 GCA_947652605.1 Elmis aenea
TTTAATATTATTGTAAGTGTAAGTGCATTAAAACAATCAGACTTTTTTGAGAATATAAGCGACTGATAATAACAATTATTGTAAAATACCGCGTAAAGTACTAGTATCAAAATTCTTTGACGTCCATAATTGCAAATGGCGTGAAGCCGCCTAGTTTGTGGTGTTACTGCGTTTGCATTGGTGAAAGATAATATTAAATTATAGTTAAATTTCCATCTAAGTTCTAACTTACGATTTTAAATGTTAACAATAGTAAACAGTAATATGCATTGTTTAAATTAACCGTTGTCCATAATTTGTTGAAAATGCTGGACATACTCTCATACATTAGAAACTTTTTTAATTCAGCTACAGCTCCAACACAAGAAAGTCGGAAAAGAAGGTTTGCCAATATTTAAATTATGTGTGGTGCTCTTCTATTAATATTTTGTTCGTTTGCAGAGCAAACTTTGAGGATTACGATAACATTATCAACCCTAAACTGCGAAGAGTTAGCATTTCACAAATGTCAAATTCTGCAGAAGGTAAGAACATATTTTTTTTTGTTTAAGTCTTGGTATTGTTTATAGCACTCAGTTGGGTTCCAAATTCTCACAACGCCAATGTATTGCTAGTTGTATAAAGTTTGGTTCAACATGCACCTAAAATTGGGTGATAAACCCTGAATGATCTATGGTTATTTTAATAATATACGTTTAGTTT
Source organism: Elmis aenea (assembly GCA_947652605.1). NCBI lineage: Eukaryota > Metazoa > Arthropoda > Insecta > Coleoptera > Elmidae > Elmis > Elmis aenea. The sequence continues at coordinate 26,709,838 of OX393580.1, forward strand.
TTTATATTCTTTTCAAAGTGTGTTTGTTTTATTAGAAGACTGGTTATCTACATCATCAACAAGCAGTTTACCTCGTCGTAGCAGACTGTTTCAGTCAACAATTGGTCTTAAAACGAGACCAACGTGGTCTAAGGAAAATATTACGATAAATATTGATGATGAAGATGACATAGAAATGAAACCCAAAGAAACTTGGCTAAATAATGGCAGGAAAACCAGTAAAAATGTTCCTCTTACGTCAACACCGCAGTTTACAAGTGGGCACAGCATGCAAAACGGTGATAACGATGTGACTTTTGTGAAATATGTCCAGTCATCAGCCGATAAGAAAGCTGAGCATAAAAGACGAGGCTTCGACTATATAAAACCTTCGTCTTTTTATTTAAAAGAAAGTCAAAATAGTGCTCGTGTTAGCCAAAACCATATTCGTGATAAACTAAGTAGTGTTAAGGAAAAATGCAAATTTTCGTTTCCTTTTCATAGGCGACCCATTAATAAAACTTCCATATTAGACGAAACGTTTCGGTTAGAAGAAAAATCGAAGTACAGGGAATTGTTAGCACAGGCAGCTCCGACGTATGCCTCTGTATTTAGTCGACCAACTCTTAACGAATCGTTTTCAAAGTATAGTACTCCGACTGGAAAACTATTTGCATATGGATCCATGAGTCGGGGAAAAAAATTAACAGAACTAGCACAGTCGAAAAACCAAAAACCTGTGGTGTTTGTTGATCTAACTGAAAATGCTAGCAGTAAAAGTAGTGGAAGTCGTCGCTCTCTTTCAACTAAGGATACGATTAAGAAAGTGCTGGATGAGTTTGATAACGACGCCGTCATCATAAAGGACTCTGATTCTGATGTAGAAATTTTACCTACACCACCATCACCTAAACCAGACTTTAAAGTGGATAGAGTTAACAGTTTAAAGACCGTTATTGATACTTCAGAATCGGTGCATGAGGACTGGTTGAACAAGCTGTAAGTATTTTTTATTTTTAATTGTAACGTCCAACCATGTTTCCAAAAGTTAGAAAATTATCTTAAAAAACGTTCACGAATATCAACCTTATACAATTTTTTTTTTAAAAAAGCTTCATTATTCCAAAAATCTTTTAAAAACCTCAAAATTATACCTAAATCTTGAAAGTTTTACCGAGAAACGTATAAACACTTGGAGAAAAATCTAAATGATACCAAAAACTTTCCGGAAAACTCAAAATTGCAGCAAAAAACTTCAAAAACTGTGAAATTATACCAAAACCCATCAACAAAATATAAAATAATACTAGAAAACTCTTTTTTAAATGCTTTTATTAAATTTATGACTGTTAAAAATATAGGATGTTGTATTTAAGTAAAATGAATTATCGATGTTTAAAGTTACGCAAGTTTGACCAAGCGTATAAAACGCCCTGTATAGTATTTTAAAAATTAAGCTAATGCAAAGTGTTAAGTAATCTATTCTCAATCCAACTTTTCAATAAATCCATGGTCAATCTAACATTTAAACAAATTTTTTCTGCGTTTTCAAAATTTTTAAATGATGAAGATTTTTGGAAAAGTTTTGTTATCATTCAAATTTCTTATAAAAATTTAAGTTTCATGAAAACGGTTGACTTTAGGTCATTTTTTTTAAATACATTTAAATAGATATCCTAAAATATAAAAATATACAGGGCATTTCATTTAAAATTGCAAAGTTTGTTCCCGGTTCTGGTTGAACTGGAAGTCTTATTGCTACCTTAATACTTGCATTGAATCCAGAACATACTTTAATGATCAAATATCGAATTTCATTGTAATGTCTTCAATCGTTTTTTAGACATTTGCCTGTTTTCATACTTTTAGGTGTGCAATCGAAGTTGGCTAACTTCGATTCTTGTAAGTTTTGGTTTTAAGAAATGACAGTTAATTTAACATACTTCTTTTATAACATTTTATTAATGTTTATTAATAATATTAGTTATACAGCTAAATAATAATAGCACATCTTTTAAATTTTACAATTTACATTTTTTTAAAGGTATGAGAATAATATTTTCTTTGTTGTTATTGATGTTAAATTATTATTGTCGTGTAATAATTTGCCACAATAATTGTCTTCAACTTAACAGATTGAAGTAGCTTTACCAAACTCTTATAGTATAGTGTTTCTCAAACATTTTACTCTTGAGGACCCGTTTCAAAATTAAAAGTTAACAAAGGACTCAATGAATTGTTTTGAAGACAATATTTTTGTTGTATTGTTGTATTTGTATGATTTTTAAACATTTAGAAAGGCTTTGGGGATCCCTTCAGATGGATTCAGGGATCCCCAGGGGGCCCGGTGACCACACTTGGAGAAACACTGACTTAGTATAAGCGTGTGTTTTCGATATTATTAATGTTTGTCATCTATTTCTTTAATCTATGTGGGAAATGCCACTTGTTTTGTATTTTTTCATATTCACAAACAATATTAATTTTTTTTTTAAATTAATGCAAATTATTTTTGAGTACTTTGAAGCAACATAATTTGTGAATAACTGTTATCATTGCATTAAATATTTCCTAATTTCATATTTAAAACAAAAAAATCATCACATTCAGAAATATGTATTTGATTGAAGCATGATGATGAATAATACCATATCATTTATGTTTACATTCTATAATATGAACTGTTTACATATTTACTTTGCAAATACTAAACAATTATTGATTATGTTTGGCATATACAAAATGCAACTGTGGAACTCAAAATGTTTATATTACCGCATCGAATTGTTTATGTATCGTCTGTGTATGGTAAAGTTTATTTAAAACTAAAATCTGTTTAATAAAATATAAGAACAAAATATGAATTCTCATACCTTCTTTGCTGTATACCAATTTAATTTTTAGATATATATTTCTTTAAAGTTTACAAAACATTGTTTTATCGTTATAAATTATTTTAAATATACATTTTTATTATTGGAACTATGGGTCAAATATTGGCATTTTTTGTCAGCGTGTTTAAAATAAGTACATTCCTGTAAGTTCATTTTCAAATATTTTATATTTAGTTGTGTTTTTTTTTGTAATTATTGCAACAAAATTAGTTATTTAATTGAGCTATTTATTTTCATGCTTTCAAAAATATAAAGTGTGTAAAAGGTTTCATAGAAATAACCATAGCTTATTCGACCAGGTCATCATTACAGATGACACTTATTAACTCTTTTCATATATTTTTTTTGTAACTAATAGTTTTTATTTGTCACATTTGTTTGATACCAATAATTTTTAAGCCTTAATGAACATTAAATTGTTTTTTACAACGTGGAATACAGTAAACAGGCATATTCAGTGCAATTCATGTAAAGAAAGAGGCAGCACATTTAGTTCAAGAAGGTTGCCTATTTACAGTTATATCTGTTAGTTTTTTAGTAGTTTGATAACTGTGGCTGTTAACAATCACAAAAACTTATTATTTGTGCTTTTTTAGTAAATTGAAATAAAAACTTAACGTACTTTTTTTAAAATATTTTTACACCATGTTAATATTGACCATTGTGAACTAACACTGACTTTTTTTAAATAGTATATCCAAACACAAAAATGATCTTGCCCGTAGAGAACTAGAAATTAGTGAACAAAAAGAACAAAAAGACAAGCTAGGTAGGATTAACAATGAAATAAGATCAAAAATCTTAGAGGACAACGTTCTCAAATGTCTTCACATCAAAGATGTCGTTCTACCAGTAATAGAAGTCGAAGAAGAGGTCGTATTACCAGACATAACTGACAAACAGCATATGAGAATCGATAATGCCCTCAACAGACGTGCTAATCCCAATGAAATTTTAGCACAAAAATTCAACATGAATATTTCTCGTAGGGATTTATTAACGCTGGCCGGCCTCAACTGGCTTAACGATGAAGTGATTAACTTCTACATGAATATGATTATCGAGAGGGGGAAAGATGAGAAATGGCCTAAAGCGCATGCAATGAACACGTTTTTTTATCCAAAGTTGCTGAAGGATGGGCCTTCGTCGCTCATCCGGTGGACACGAAAAATCGATATATTCGCTAACGATATAATTGCTGTTCCGATCCATCTCGGTGTGCATTGGTGCATGGCTATTATTGATTTTAGGAGCAATTGCATCAGATATTACGACAGCATGGGGGGCACCAACCGCAAGTGCTTAGAAGCCCTGTTAAATTATCTCCGATTTGAACACCAAAACAAGAAGAAGTGTGATTTAGATACGAGTGACTGGGAGCTAGAAAATGTAGGGGATATACCGCAGCAAATGAACGGCAGTGATTGCGGTATGTTTTCGTGCACGTTCGCCGAATTTTTAACGAGAAATGCGAAAATAACGTTCAGTCAGGAGAATATGCCATATTTAAGAAGAAAAATGGTCTTAGAGATACTAGAAGGACGTTTACTCATATCTTAATTATGTTTAACTGTTTTGTATATTTTGTGTAAATTCTTAATATTAATTCCAGTTTAGAATTATGGAATAAACTATATTTTTTATTTAGTACTTCCGTATTATAAATTGTCACTCAGTATGTAGCTAAATTATCTTCTAGTTTTATTCGTTTATATTGATTATTTTATTTTGAATAAAATTATTTTTGTAACTATTATTCTGACAACTCTGCGATGGTAATCGACTGCTATTGGAATTGCAATTGTTTTGTAATGGACACCCATAACTTGTTTCTTTCATAAATGACATAAACATATTTATTTGTTGTTTTAATGTTTTTGTCATTTGTTATTAATTAAATGGTACCTTAGATAATTGTTGCCATATTTTATTCTCAACTAATTACTAGTAATTATTTATTTATTATAAGGGACAGATTTAGTTAAAAGGAGACAAAGGTAATATGAAGAACCTTGAGGGAATTGTTGTGATCCTAAGAGCTGTAAAATTAATGCAAAATTGCATAATTAAGTGCTAAACAATAAACAATAATATGATATAACAAGTTCTCTATGTAGAAAAGTTTTAAAAGAAATATTAAATTATGAACACCGAAAAGCTAAAACCAGTCATAAAGCAATTTTTTATTATTTAACCTCTTCAGACCTGTTGTCCATTACAATGGACATACAGTTAATATACATTTTGTAAATAACTTTGTAGTATATTTCTTGATTTCTGTTGCCAATGATTTTAAATGAAAGGTAGAATACTGTGTAAAGACTTTAAACGATTTGGGTGCCATCTATCTAAACTAATTGTAAGCCGCATTATGGTTGATTTCGTTTTAGGTACTGACTTTGATATAGGAGATGTCAGTTAAGTGGCGTGTGTTAATTTGTTTTTTTGAGTTTATTTTGTTTAAACTCCGGATTTTAGTTAATTGTAAAAAATGTTCTTTACAAAAATCGCCGTAATTTTTTTAAATCATTTTTGTCACGCGAGACCTAATTTGATATCTGCTCAAGACCCAATGTCCATCACAATGGATATGTGGAAAATCCAGGAATATGAAAATTTAAAAATATGAATTACGTCATTTATAACCTAAAACCTAAATAATACACTCACAAGCCAGAATATTTTTTTAAGCCTCAAAATTAATTCGGGTCTGAAGAGGTTAATCTGATTAAGCCTGACAATTCTTTAGCTATCATTATATACTTTTATATGCCAGATTTAATTCTTGACCAAAAAGATTGTAATCACTGTGACACAGTGGCAGGGCCGGATACCTATAAGGGTGTGCCTGTGCAGAGTGTGTGCACTGCACACGGCCCCACGCTTAAACCGGCCCCGCGCTAGCCGATTAGGTTTAGAGTTTGCGGGGCCGTGTACGAAAATAAAAAACAGGCAAAAAAAGCTCCTCTAGGTCATTCAAGAAATTTTTTTTTTTTTAGATCATTAGCCTGTTTTTTAAGTTTTTTGGTAACATTTTATTTTAATTCGGCCCTTTATCAAAATATCCAGCCCCGCATTTATTTTCGCACCCGGCTCCGCAAACCGTAGGACCGGCTCTGCACAGTGGCGTAAAAATCGGGGGTGCAGTGGACACGGACTCATGTAATGGCTGTTGGTAGCCCTGGTTCGAAACAATTTTGTTAATAACTTTTTCATTACATGAAATACGCTTTGGATACTGCCGAATCAAAAACAAATTGTTTTTTTTTTTTTTTCTATTGAAAGTTTTAGGATGTAGGACAAGAACTACAAATTTTTGATTACCCCACTGTCTTCTCTGGTATGAAATCAATTGTCATGCGCACTAACCAGTTTAACCCTTTTGTTCCTAGTGGTTTTACCAAGAAATCACCTTTCAAATAATTTAATAAATGGTACCCAGTGACCACGCTTTAAACCATTATTGCTACCCTACAGGCTACCTCTATAAACAGGGTATAGACAGGCCGTGGACAACTTTTTATTGGCTGAGGTGTATATAAGGTCGAGTTTTGCTCGCGGCTGGGCTTACGACCTCCAAATTTTATTTAGTTTGCATTGCGTTAATAGGGAGTTGTACAGATTTTATTTTTTCCTGCGTGTTTGAGTGTGATCCAAGACTTAAAAAGACATTAGTGATGGTTGTGTAAGTTATTACCGTACGTAATTTTCATAAGTTAAGTTAAATACAATTATTTTTTAAATTTTTAAGAAAACGTGTGTTGCATTATTTGTCTACATCCAACTTAATAGCAATGATTGGAATTAATAATGTAATTTTGTGATAAAATACGAACTGAAATTGATGAATCTATGCTTTTCAGATGATCATTGGACATTAAAACAGAAATTAAATTGACAATTGTTTGCAATTTAATTATCATAATTAATGAATGATGCTTAATATTCGTCTCAATATATTTATTTATCTATCTTGAAACAAAGATTTGTGTGGCATAGAATTAGCTAAAATGGGATTTCAATATAAATTTAAAGACCAAAGCACTCATTAAATAATTTTGTTAACTTAGGTATTAGGATTCTTCATTTGATAAATAACGTTACAATTAAAAACGTACAAATAAAAAATATGTTTATTATAACGTCTTGTTTTTTAGTCCTTAAAAGTAAGTACAGCAATATATTGTTGCAACTATCGTACACACAAAAAACACTGTAGGTTTGTTCCAACACGCTTGCTGACAGTGCGCCGCACTATCAGGAGTGCGCGCAGTATCAATATCGCGTGCCATTATAGTCTTTAATGGCACGCTATATCGATAGTGCGCAGAATCCTGATAGTTTATGCGGTTGTAATTGCCTTGTTGGAACAGACCTTGTTATTACTTGACATTTTAAATTCTTTTGTGTACGCTGCGTGTATCATGGGACGCCTGTCAACCGTGGAAATACGCGCTCCGTAGGTTTTTTTAAACATTAATAGCTAACAACAACTATTAACCCTTCATTTTACTCATATGTTGGTTGCTATACTTGGTATTGCATCCATTAGCGCGTGCCAATTGAGTTTTTACCTTCAAATTTCGTTTAAAAATGAGGTTATTAAAAGAAGTCCCATATAATCCCATTGCCGCCATTAGAAAATTTGAGGGTGCATGAAAATTGACCATACCCAGGTACCCTACTACCCTATAAGGTAGCGGTGAGCAAACTTTTTTTAACCCTCATCCTACCAAGGTCTTTTTGTAACGTGTCCTACCAAGGTGTGCCTCAGAGGCACATATCTATTTATACATAATAGTTGATGTAAATAACTGTGAAATGTAATTATTTTACTTCATTGTAGTTTATTTAGTAAACATACAAACAAAATATGCTAATACAGAGAACATTATAATATTATATTGTGCAAGGGTAAAAAAAAAAACAAATAACACAATATTATATGTAAATTTGTATTAATATATCAAAAAACTTTGTAGCTTAGGACTTAAATAAAGAATCACTTGAAAAAGATGACATACCACAGCATCGAAACGTTGTGATAACATGATAATAAGCTAGTATTTCAATTAAATCTTACAAACCCAATAATATTTAAATTATTTAAATTAAAATATTATATATATATTATAATCTAACCCTTTTAGGGTGTGAAATCGTATCCTAGCGTTCTTTATTGCTATGGATAAAATTTCTCCACTCTTTTTTATTTTTTGCCATATTCCTTGACTGTGACATGTTCATCCCTCTTTCTGTTAGTATTTTTTTCACACTATCGTCCCACGTATTCCTAGGTCTTCCTTTGAGTCTCTTCTCATGTTTTCTTGCTTTCCATGTATGTTTAGCGGGTCTCTCGTTTCCTAGCCTGATTAGATGTCCAAGCCATTTGAGTTGTCGGTCTTCGATTGTTTTTAATATAGGTTCGACCTTCAATCGTTTTCTTATTTCCGTATTCCTTATTTTGTCCATTCTGGTGACCCCAGCTACTTTGCGCAGATATTTCATCTCCATGGCCTGTATTTCGCTCTTCATGGTCGGTGTTAGAACCCAGGTTTCACATCCGAAAGTGAGTGTTGGTACGAATACAGTTTTGTATACTGTTACTTTAGTCTCCTCTGCAATCTCCCTTTTCCCTATGAACGACTTTCTTAGGCTTAGATGTGTTTTCCAGTCTTGCAATGACTATGGTATCCTATGTACCAAAAAAAAAACCGTTGTGTCATACTATTATCCACGATCACACACGGTGCATCATGACAACACTGTTGATGTGGAAAATAAAAACAAATCTAAAATAAATACGTACTACAACTCCACAAAAGGTGGAGTCGACACTTTTGATCAGATGGAACATGCATATACTGTGAAACGAAAAACTAATAGGTGGCCTTTAACTTTTTTTTTATTATGATCGACGCTTGTGGGATAGCGTCGCTAGTTATCGGGAAAAATATCCATCCATATTGGAATATTTCCAAGAAACATAAACTTCGGAATATTTTGTTAGATGAATTAGCAACAGAACTCGTAATAGACCATATAAACAGTCTGTGGTGAGCATGCAGTAAAAATACTTACGTGCAAAACCTGTCAAAAACAACAGTAAAATTTATTTTGTAACATTTTTAGTTTTTTAATATTTTATAATGTTCTCTGTATATGCATATTTCGTTTGTATGTTTACTAAATAAACTACAATGAAGTAGAATAATTACATTTTACATCAACTATGTGTATAAATAGATATGTGCCTCTGAGGCACACCTTGGTAGGACGTGTTGGTAAATCAAGTTTATTATTTTTTTTGTAAAAGAGAAAAAATATTTCTAAATTTATTTGACACCATTATATGTTAAATAGCTGTAATTGAGAATACATAAAACCTCTAGTCTATCAACAAGTTAATTTATGAAATACGTACGTTATAAAAATCAAATGCGCCTCAAAAGCACACCTTGGTAGGATGAGGGTTTTAAAGACGGCCAGTTTGCGCAAAAAGTGTGACTAAAAGGGCCGCACTTAAAAAAAAGAAAACATAATAATAACAACATTAATTATGTGTAAGTTGGGAGCGACAAAAAAATAAGGTATAAAAAAACTATATCGCATACATGATTTTTTTTTTTTTTATTGGCCGCAGTAAAGATAAGTTTTTACTGCTATATTAATTCATGGAGGGCCGCATGTAAATTTGACGGTAAAAACTTAATTGGCTTGCGGAAATAGATGCAATAGTAAATATAGCAGCTAAAAAGTCAGTAAATGAAGGGTTAATAATTGTTATTAGCTATTAATGTTTAAAAAACATTTACGGAGCGCGTATTTCCACTGTAGGCATGCAACCCATGATACACGCAGGGTACATAAAAGAATTTAAAACCCATGTAATTACCTACAGTGTTTATTTGTGTGTACGATAGTTGCAACAATATATTGCTGTACTTACTTTTAAGCAAGGTAAGAAACCGGTTTTTTAAACCGGTTAACCGTTATTTTTTTTCGTATAAGAGTCACCGCACACTGCAGACTTTTAATCGGCCGACAGTTTGATCGTCTTCGCAAATGGAATGAGTGTTTATGAGAGCGCGCACACGTAGATTAAAAGTCGCCCAACTAAATAATACAAATCCCTATGATAACCCGATAACGATCAAACTGTCGGCCCTCGGCCGATTAAAAGTCTGTAGTGTGCGGTGACTCTAAAGCTAAGGCCGCACTACGGGATTTTTGGCTGGAGGGTAGATGGTAGATACACGCCGTCGCCTGGCGACAATCCAGGCGCATTGTTTCACAACAAATTGTCGCCAGGCGACGGCGTGTATCTACCATCTACCCTCCAGCCAACCCTCCCGCAGTGCGGCTTTAGCTTAAGGGATTTTTAACCGAAACCGTTATTTTAATTGGCAAAAAAAAACGGTAACTAACCAAAATAATTAAAAACCGGTTTTTTTAACATCTTTTTAAAGGAATGTTATAACTTAAAAGCCCAGGGAATCCCTTGATGCTATAACTACGTACAGATATGGATCAATTAAAACAAACTTATTACATATGTTTATTATTATTACAAACAAAGTTCAATTTATTTACATTATATTAAACTATGGTTGTGCAATTCACAGTTGCTAATCAAGCATGTCAGCGAACAGTTCATTTTACAAAAAATGTATAAAATTCCATTGATTAAGAAAAATGCGAACTTTAGTATAGTGCAGTAAATAATTTTAGTGTAAATGATTCTTTTAACACTAATCGGATTGTGAGAGATGTGTCAATAAAGACTAAAATTTGGCTTTTTTCACAATTATTAAAAGTGCTTTAAAACCAAAAACGGTACCAAAAATTTCTTTTACTCCGTTTTAGGAAAATACTCAACACACGCTTAGAGATTTTAAATTTAGAATTCCTGAAATTTAATGTAAATTTTTAGTTTGTTTATATTTTATGTTACACCAAAAACTGTCGAATATTTAGGGTCCTAGAATTTTTAACGTTGAGGGTCCACCAACAAGGGATTTTGTGTTAGTTGCCCTTTAAAAATGTATCCATATATTGCCAAAATCAATAAAAAGAATTTTGTATAAATAACAATTAATTTTTTTAATAAATAATATTTATAACGTTATGGAACGAAAACAAATAGATAATAAATAACGTTATACAATAACTTAACGATTTAAAACGTTATTCCATCCCTGGTTATTTTGTTACTATTTCTATTAGTACGGCTGTGTATTCTTCCGTTAGGTTTAAAAACGTGGTAAATTTTTGGTTAACAGCAACAAATAAACTGTCAATGTTAATTTAACCGATTATATCAACACGAAAGGGAAATCCTCTTTGAAAATAAACAATTTTTGCCTGTTTTGGTTTGTAATAAGTTTTCCAATACATATATAATTTGAGGGGTATAGTTATTGTGCCTCGAGCAGCATTAACCCTTAGACTTGCTGTGCGAACATGGAAGCTTTCAATAGCGATATTTAAATTTGAAAATGATTGCTCAATTAGTTATTGTTAAGAGCTATAAATAACAGATTAAACGTGTGCTGATAGAAAAACAAAATCAAATTTCCGTTGCCTATTTATTCTTTCGTTTTTCTAAAGGCGTTTTGTGTGTCATGTAGGTATCTATTATTCTCTCGTACGGTGTGATGGGATAGACAACCGTAAAAGAATCGTTTGAAAAACGATTAGGGACATCTACACGATGCGGCCATGTTAAATTTTCAATATTTTTAGCGTTTTGTAATATGCCATTCACAGGGATTTTGACAGTGTTCGATTTTTGGAAACCATTGTTGGAATAGAACTGCCTTGAAATATTAATATAAGTTTCTTTTATTCATCTTTGCATGCGTCTTTACACTTGTGTTAAAAAATTATCTTAGCTAACTCATATTTTCAAAAGACTTGTAAAATAGTGAAGAATGTTCCAGAAGTCTAAAACAAATGTAATTTATCTTAAAACTTGTCATTTTCAAGCACTATGTTTCTTTTTTTCATACTGTAAAATATAGGGACGTTTACCATCGTTTTGAAATTACATAAATATAACTGTGATTATTTTTCGTTATGTTTTCTTCTGTAAAAAGCAGATAGTAAAAATAGATTTTTGTAGCTTATAACGTACTTAAAATAACTTAATTACTACTGATCACCATTCATTCTAGTAATTTAAAAATGTATAAATGCACGCATTATTTTGGGATAAATTTGACTGTCTTAGGCAAGTTAATTAATAACTTGAAGTCACAACTAAAAAAAAAACAGTTACTTATAACACACAAGTGCAGCAGGTACGATTTTGCGAGTTGGCGAAAAAATAATTTAGTTTTTCGTGAAACAGTGATAGGTACAGGCGTTTAAAATACTTGAAGAGCAATTTAAAAGATTATTCTGGCAGTGTACAGGCGCAAAGGCACCAGACGCTTTAAATATGTCAACTTTTTAATGTTTAAGTTGATAAACTTCAGTAATTCACCCCGTTTTACAGTACCTTTGCTTTTTAAAAGAGAAGTATGTTTACTGATAATACATGTCGAAAGCTTTGACACAATTTAGCGGTAGTCGTGTAACGTGTACTTAAAAACCACCTTTTATTTCTTGTTTTGTGTAAACTTAAGCGAAGCAGTTTGAAAAAGCATTCACAATCACAATAATTTGCATATATACAATGTACTGAGCATAAAATTGTGCACGCCTATTAAAGAGTATTTGCTTTAAAGCTTGAGCAATCTTGGGAGTACACAAACAAGTGTGTTGCACTAACAAACGAACACTGATTCGCGGTCTTGCCGAAATTTTGCCTTTGATAACCCTCTTTAGATTAATTTTCGCAGTATTTAAAATATTCTAGGAACCCATATGTACCGCCAATTTCATTTTATTCGTTTTAGCGCGCAGGTAATAGATCATTTTTAATACGACAGCTGTAAAGTGTAATGTAGAAATATGAATACATATATCAAATTCAATTTCGACGTAATTTTGACACCGTGGAATTTTCACGTTTAAATATCTACAAGCAAAGGGTGGAACAATTAAATGGGCGAACTTAAATCTTAAATTTTCATGTCTGAAGGGATGTTCTTTGAATTAAAAATGAAACCTAACAATAGCATTTGGTTTTATGTTCAAAAAGTTTTGAATAGGTACTTCATTCCTTAATTGTGTTTTAACGTAAAATTAAATCCTATTGTATATGTTCCAAATTATTTTAAAGAACATTCTCTCAAATATCTATAAGAAGAAAATATTTAAGATTTGAAATCGCCCGTTTCATTGGTTCATCCTTTATATAATAATTAGCGATACCATTCGTCCGTTGCTGGTTTAATTTTGAATAATGATAGCCCGGTTGCATAAAATTTGAACCTGGGATTAACCCACGGATCAAACCACGTTAAACCTAGCACTAGGTAAAATCGCAGCATATTTGGCACTGATATTGCCGTGCTTTAGGGATAACTTGTATTTTAATATCGGTGTTGCTTTGTGCAATCGGGCCTAAGTTTGTGGCGTTGTTGGCATGCTTGTTGATTAACAGTTTTTATAAACTGAACTGGAAGGACGGGTAATTGGGACGGTGCAGTGCGTTTAAAAACTTTAACATTTAACATAAAAATTGATGAGCGTATAGTCGAATTTTAAAAAAACCTTATAAAGTTCACTTGTTTAAAAAAGGTCTATAGGGTTCGCTCTATATAATTTCCAATTGAATTGCGATCGAAAATTATCTACTGTTGTTGGCATTCTACCAGCTATCTTGCTTGATACTATGTTTTTCTTCTATAAAACACATTTGTCTAATTGTGCGCTACTTATGAACTACAAATATTCCACAGCGTGGCCCGAAAAAAGCAAACATTCTCATTTTGCTCATAATTTGGTTATTTTTAACCGAATTTTGAAATTTTTGGCTTAAATTAGAACTAAAACATTAGAGTAATAAATAGGGCATCAACATTTCTAATGTGTAAACCTTCTATTCAAAATCTCTTCTTTAAAATTTATGTTGTCTGAAAATCATAACCTCTAAACTTATTAGATTTTTATAATTTTTTTATTTATGCTAAGAAATTACAAACTTTTTTTGTGTATTTAGACTCAAAAATACTATGATATTGTTTTTCGAAAGGAAATTGTATAATTTTGGAATTCAATGTTTCTTGAAAAGAGCTTTAAATTTCGTAGATTCAAAAAGTAAATTTTGATGCATTCCATAATTTTCGTTAATTTTAAGCTAGAACTATAGAGAATAGCAAGGAAATGGAGAAGTCTTAGGCAAAATTAAAATCTCTGTAATTTCGGACCACGCTGTATGAAAAGAATAATTTAAAACGTGTATATAAAGAATTTAACAATATTAACAGTTGGATTAAGACTTCGTTGTTAAACAATATCTGGTGAAGTATGTTAAACTGTGAAAATAGTGTTACAAGTAGTTTTTTTAAAGCTAACACAGCGTTATCTATAAAACATCTAGGGATAAGTGACGAGGTACCACTCAGATCTAGATGTGCTCATGACAAATATCAAACGGAATAGATTCAATAACGCTTTCAACCTAAAACTCTACTAAAAAAATAAGGATAGAAGGATCTTCTCTGTGGTTTAGTGAGCAATCGTTGCCTGTTGGGTCTTGGCTGTGCTTGTGGTTCAGGCTCGACTGGTTCTTCCGTGGTGTTGATTAACATTGTCGATGACTGCATGTCTGCGTCTGATTCTGATTCTGATTCCATTAATTTGGTTGTTTCAAATGCAAGCCTCTCGTTTAGTAACGATTTCGGAAGAAATATCTCTTTAAACGAGTCCTGGGTAGAGGGCCCGAACGAGTTAATAGGTGTGATTATTTCGCTCTCGTTATTCTTGCTAACGTTAATATTAAGTTGATCAATTTTGGGATCAATTTCGTGAATAGCGCTTTCATTCATATCCGCTTCCGTGCTGTTAATATTTGTATTGATCTCGCGGACGTCGTAATCTTCGGAGTCGTTTTTCTTATTTATTACTGGGTTGATGGTAGCGTTATCCTTTTTATCTAAATTAAGGTTGTTAGCCCGCTTACTGTTGCTTATAACTTTCGCAGATTTATCCGTCTTTTTTGTCTTTTCGGCTATTTTAGTGGTCACGAATAATTTCGTGTGAATATTTTTATTCCCGTTTTTGTGGAGTTTAATTTCGACGACTTTGTGAGTGGGAATTTCAAGAAAGCGTTTGTCTGTTTCGGGGAAAGGAATGCTCTTTTTCAGAGGACTGCTGTCCTCATCGCTTTTCTTTAAATTGTTTTCAATCATTGGTAATTCTTTTCTGAACGTTCTATTTAATTTTACCAAAGAGTTCGGAACAATGGGGAACATTTCTACTTCCTTTGACAGGATCTTGTCGTCATCCTTACTCGATAGATCGTTAATTGTTTTTTGTTTGTGATGCTCTTTTGTGTTAAGCGCATTCTTTGATGATTCGTATGCTTTGAATGTTGGAGTTACTTCCTCTTTTGATAAATTATCGATTTTATTTGCTTTATTAGTAACATGAGTGGTATCTTCGGGTGGTTCTTTGTGGTAGATGACGGTTGTGTACAGAGCATTACCGTTGCGTGTTGCTGCTGTAGTGTATTTAGTGTTAACGTTTTCTTTGTCGTGAGTGTTGTGTGGTGGCGTAAAAGAACTCTTCGCGGTGTTGCTGTCTTCGGTTCCTGTATCATTTAACTCAATAATATCGAACATTGTGCCATTCTCTATGATACTGAATAGTTGTCCTTGATTAATAACGCCTGGGTATTCAGCTGCATCTTCTTGTCCCACTTCCCCACCTTTAGAATCGCCGATTGTGGTGGAGGTCCCAAACGTTTCCGCTTGTTCTTCCGGTTGCCTGCTTTGCTCTTGTGTGGTTAACTCATGAGCGGGCGTTGCTCCAATCTCCGGGGATTTGTCGGTGGCATGGGTAATGCTTAAGTCTAATGTTACATCATTTAATACACTTTGGGTGACTGTATCTATATTAGAATTTAAATTAGGTTTTGCTTGCTTTGTAAACGTTGAAGGGTTTGTCGTGGTTTGTTCACGATTCATTCGCGCGTACATGTTTAAATCTGTTGTGCTTCTTGTTGAAGAGAAACCAACGGTGTTTTCCGTTTCCCGTCTGTGACGCGTTGGTGATCCATACTCTCCGGTGTCTATCGTATTCGAAGTCCAAATCCAAGGTTTAGTTGTCTTTATATCGTTCGATGAAGGTGAAATCGTTTCGGAATACGAAGAATCCGGTATTGTATTGCCGATGATTGATGGCTTGGTCGACTTCTCGTCGTAATCATCGTTACTTATTGAACAAGAAAGTTGACGCATCATTTCGTCTCGGTCCTGAAAACGCAAAAGAGTGCTGTAGCAAAAAAATTCTTACGTAATTATAAAAGAATGACGTACAATGTCTCCTCTGCACGCAATCCTTTTAGTTCCGTCTAAGCCACAATCAGAAGTTAGTTCTAGAGCGGATTGTTCTGGAATGTACAGAACTGTGAGTGACGGAAGTTCGGTAAGTAGACATCCTCTTGACCCACTGGCCCATGTCGGAACTGTAAGATACATTTATGTTAACACTCATGAAATTGAAATTCTAGAAACGCTGATACATGTAGGTATGTAATTCTGTAATGGTGGCAAAGATACTCAACAACTTAATTTTCGAGTTTTATACATCGTTATGCTTTTATGGCTTATTAAGCAGATACATAGCACCAACAAGAACAAAGAATAAAACACGGCTTAAAAAGAACTGACAAAGTATTTCGAGCAATGTAAATCTTTAGACATAAATAATTTTTACCAGAATGATAAATCTTTATTGTATCAATAATAAAGTTTTTAATGTTTTAATTACAAATGGTAATAGCTCCCGATAAAAGATATACATACATACAAAAATACCAACTACACAATTTATAGTCTACGCTGAGTACATAATTTTAAAATTGATTTTTGTTTATGGTGATTTGTTCTTGACAGTTACTTGGGCATTTTTGTATCTAGGAATACAGCATCAAATGGATCGTTTATTATACAAGTGGTGTAAGTCTATTGTTTTTTGTTTTAAGATATTTAAGGTTTTGCATTTCAGTGGATTTAAAAATACTGAAATATTTTTTTGAGTATTCACTAAACCAAAATTTAAATTTTTGGGCCAAAAATGCACTTATATCATTTACATAATTACTGAATTGTAATTATCACAAAATTTTAATTGTTCCTTTACCAATTTCACTTAAACTACGCCGTTTTAGCCCCGTTTAGTTTATAAATAAGAACCAGTTTACGAGATCCCAATAGTGGCCCTTCTATGTGGACCATCCTGTATATCATAAAACAGATTGTATATGCAAAAAGCTTTTCATAGTTTTCGCAGATTAATTAGCACACATAGAAAAAACAACTTAAAATTGTTTATAATTAAAGCAAACTGCGAAAGTAAACAAAAATGAAGTCATATACTTAAAAATAAATCCCAAAACGATCAAAAGTTAAAGTGCATAATCAGCAGTAGACTGTAGCAAAACAAATCGTTAGTACAATGTAAATGTTCTTACATAGAATGGAACCAGCGAAGCTGAAGATTACATTGAGGTACAAAAGAAGAAATGCAAGTTTAAGAACAAACATTGACGTGAAATTTATACGAAAAAATTTAGAAATGATATTGGCACAACATAACTAAAAGCGAATTCACGCATAAAAATACAATTTCGCCATCACTTTTAGGTCTTATACTTTCACATTTTGTCAAATTCATTAAAAAGCACTCACCAGGGAAGGTCACGATACGTTGTCGCTAGAATTTGAATGCTGTGTTTATTGCATCAAGAACATCAAAACTAAATGTTTTGCAGAGTTAAACGTGCCACTCGCCATTTTCTTCGGAAAAATAGGGGAAAAACTGAAAAGCTGAAAAATAAAAGTAATTTTTGCGATCGTATTGGCAATGAAACCGTCAGATACAAAATCTAAATTTTTCTATTTACCAATGCGCGCATCCTTTGCAAGTAAAATAGTGCAAAGTTTTTGAAAAAATCTTATACGGTTCCGGAGAAACACGCGAAAAAGGAGGCCTCTGTAAAAACGGTTTTCCCTATGTTAAACGCCTATGCAAGTCGCATAGATATAGTTATAACAGTTGTTAAACCACAACTTCTCAAATCATAAACGCTTATGCAGGGGTTTCGTTTTTGACGTTTTTCTAAGGAACTTCGATTTTGTCTCTGACAGTTTCATGGCCAACGCGATCGCAAAAATGACCTTTTTATAGCAATTTTTCCGAAGGAAATGGCCAGTGGCACGTATAACTCTAGAAAACATTTAGTTTTGATGTCCTTGATGCAATATACACAGCCTTAATTAAATTCTAGCGACAACGTATCGTGACCCTCCCTTGTCAGTATACTTGGAAAAAATTTCAGCCTATGCAGATAACAACCTCGAACAACATCTTTTAGAATAACATATTAGATAGACGAGAAGAAATCATCCACTGGTATTGTTACCCTGTGTATGCAACAGATCCAATTTTTAAAATAGATTTAGTTGTACAAATACTTAATGCTACAAATTGCTTTACCTGCATATCTATATTTATGAAGTTATTACATAAAATTAAAAATTTATCGGCACCAAGTCGTGTTTTCATATAAAATTTAAGGATAATATTGGATTGCCCCAGATTAGCACGTAATTGAATTTTTGAAGAACAAAGTGCCAAAAGTAAATATCTTGATTAAAGGATTGAATTGCGTATCTTTCGATTAAATCTCAGATTTCATCGATAATTTTTTATTATCTCCGTATATATGTCGACGAGGGTAGGATTTTAAAACGAAAAGTTTTAATTGAATTTCGAAATTGCCGGAAGAAAATAAAGAAAGTAAGTACCTACCTGGCAGTTCGCAAATAAAAGAAGCGACTTCGGGTCCTCCGCAAGAAAGCGCATGCCAGTGGAAATCAGCCGCGGGGTCTACTGCGGCACACAGAGCGTCGTTTCCTACGGGAATAGCTTCCTGCCAGTGGCCTTCATTACTTAGTGGCCGGAAATCCCTGAAACCAGACATGAACTCTTGTTACTTGCTTCTAGGCAACCTAATCATTTTGTTGAAGTTTGTTAGCGAGTGAAATCAGTTTTAAAGATATTGCGACTGCTTGTTTCATAATAAGTTTCTCAAATTTGCTGTATATTGTGTAGCGTCGGTTGCTGGAAGATCTGTGAAGGAAAATTCTGTTTGACTCCCAACGGTCGCTGTATATAAAGTTTTCAAAAGTTTACATTGTGTCACTTTTACCACTGTTGTATCAAGTTTTATACTACCAGTGCAAATACATTAAAAGTATTGCCAGTTATTTGTTTTCATAACTTACATTAGTAAAAGATGAATATACACGGTGTCCACCTTAGTGCGTATTTCTTTCATATATGGCTTATTATTCAAAATAGAAAAAAAGTTTCCAAAGAAAATTGGTTGGAGATCATGTGCTTTATAGCTTAAAATTGTTTTCAGCTATACCGAGTGTTTAGTTGCCGCACACCGATGTGTGACTTTTTTACTTTAAATGCAACGCACTGTATATTTTTCACTTTTTAGATTCCAAATTAAATTTCCTTTTTAAATGTGCAAAGTTTTATGTACCTAAAATTATTACTTTTCGAACTATTTAGTATTTAGGTTTTTTTTTAAATATTGACGGATACAGATCTGTAACAAAATATTTTTATTTAGCGATTTAACAATGCCAGTGTAAAATATTTTGGCAGTTTCGTTAACAATACTCTTAGAGTGCCTTCTGAATGATTAAACTTTGAATATAATACATAGGGTCCATTTACCCATTTTTTGTAATTTTTTTATAGATAATTTATTTGTCTTAAAAAAACATTTAATATGTTTCTGGTGTAAGACCAATATTTCTTAAGTTATTGCTGTTTTAATGATAATTAATTGGTATACATGCAGACTTTGAAAAAAGTGTAAAAAGATCATTACTTAATATGTTCTCAAAAACAAAAAATATATTATGACGTGGTTGTTGACTGTTAATCGAGGCAGACAAAAATAATTTATTTATTAAATCAAATGATTAAAACTGGTGCTGGAAACTTTCATACATATATTTTTTGTTAAAATATCTAATTGTGAACTCCCAAGACTTACAAGCTATCGATATCGTTTAGGTTTACTTTTTTTTAACATACCTAATAGAAGTAAAATAATAACATATTCTTATAGCTATATTTGTGTTATTGTAAAATTTAAGGTGGTATTTATCAGTTTTTTTTTAAATTAGAGCAGTAAATATATAATTAACATGTTTTCTAATTTTAAATAATATTTCTTTAATAGGTATAAGAAAAGCCATTTTTTAAAAATTAATTTAGCAGACGCTAGACACTTACAGCATCCAAATGGAACTGAATTTAAAAATGTTGTTTTTTCCAATTGTTTTTCAATTTTCTCTATCTTGATTTCATCAAATATTAGTTTGAAGCAAGAAACACCTTAAATGTTATTTAAAGACAATTAAAGTATCTTCAAGAAAATTTAAATAATACAAGGTGTTCCATGTAAAAAAAATTGACTTATTCGTGCTAAAAATTCAGCTAAATGAACCGGCAAAAACAAACACCCTGTGTATTATTTTGAAAGTTTAATTACGCAGAAGGCACTATAAAAGTATTGTTAACGAAACTCCCAAAATATTTTACACTGGCGTTGTTAGATAGCTATATAAATTTTTAGAGATTGGTATTCGTCAATATTTTCAAAAAAAACGTAAATAACCGAAAACTAATGATTTTAGGTACGAAAAGCCTTGTACATTTATTTATTTACTCATGAGTCCTTCTACTGTTAGGTGTAGGACTGTTGAGTTGTGTTGTGCTGACTTTTTTCCATTATCGCTTCATCTTTTTCATTCCTTTTATGCTTCTGGTATTCCAAGTATTTATTCTTATTTTGTCTTTTTTGTACATGTTGGGAAAAAAATTTAATTAGGAATCCAAAAAGTAAAAAATATTCAGGGACGTACAATTAAAGTAAAAAAGTTACATATCGGTGCACGTCAACTAAACATTCGGTATAACTGAAAACAATTTAAGGTTATGAAGCACATGATCTCCAACTTTTCTTCCATTTTGAATAATAAGTCATATATGAAGGAAATACGCACTAGTTGGACACCCTGTATAACACAGGTAACTCTTACACAGTTAAAAGGGCGAAACAATTTTAATACCAAAATGACATGGAATTGAGACTTAATAGCTTCACTTAAAAATTCTGTTATTTTCTTGAAGGAAAAATTAAATATCAATTTCATTGTGTATCAAATTTCAATATTTTCGGAACACACATTTTAATTAGTTTAGTGAACCTGGTAAAATAATTGTGTTAAATTTGCCAGGTTTTAGATTTAAAGTATCTAATAATTAAGATATATTCATGAAAAACCTAAATAAATCAAGTTAATATATAACATAAATAAATGTCTGATTCAGTGAAGTTTTGCTACTAATATCGATAGAATTTATCTGCGTCCTTTGCCATTTGCAATTTTTTTAATATTTGGAGTTATTCTTGTAGAAATTAACACACCAAAAATTAGTATAAATGGCAAAAAGCGACGTTGTGTCAAATTAACACAAAGTTTAAGATGAAATTGGCACCAAAATTTGGTCCAAGCCGATAAACACCGGTCGATTTTTAACAGTGTAACTAGATCTTAATTTAAATTGTTAAAAGATTTCAAGTCCAAAGACGTAACAAAGTACACGTGAAAAAGATCGAAAACGTTCGTATAAGTTGGCAAGCAATTGGTGCTGAATGATTTAAGATAGTAATAAATTTATGTCAAAACTTTTCACAAAGTTTTTTCCGGAAACGGTAGAACTCATCCATAAATAAACTTGGAAGTTTTTCAATGGCGCATCCACCAAAAATAACAAACATATAACATACTGGTCACTAGCTTCTAAAACTTTTTAAACATGACGTCTTTACTTTTAATGCAAAAAACGATCAATAAAATAAAAGTTGTTGTATTTTCATGTTTAAAGGCAGATAAGGAATGTAAGATTAAACAAACGGAGCAGTAAATGAAAATGAAAAAATTTTAAAACCAAAGGCCTATACAACATACATTTCTCTAAATTTATTGTTTGTCATAAACAACTTATTATTGTAGCATTCCTTTCCTCTAATAAATAAAAGTATATACTAAACATCCCATTTGAATTAAATAATCTGTTGTCTTTGGTTTCTTAGTTTTGGGTAGATTTCAGATTTGCTTTCATTTCATTCTTAAATTTTTCTTTTCGTCCTAGAATGATATTATTTAACTCTGAAGGACTATTTGTGTCCTTGAAATGTTCTTCGAGGATCCAAGAACCGTTCTGGAATTGTATTTAATTCTGACATTTGACGCGGTAGGAATAAGTAAGTCCTAGGCAAAGTTATAAAATATAAGTAGAACTATTTTAAAATTAAATTAAGTTTAAAGTTCAATATGGCAGGACTCAATTTCATCCTAGAAACCCTATATTATCGTAGGATAATATTATGACTTGAAGTTTTTGATGGCAGGATTAATTTAGATCTAGAGATATCCTGAAATGATTCTACAGCTATCCTAAAATGGTTTGATTTCTTTAAAAAATGTTCTAAAATAGTTTTATACATTCCCAGAATAGAGATAAAATTTAAAGTTAGTGATGGCAGGATTTTTTGAGTTTTAAAGATATTCTGAAATTATTGCAGGACTATCCTAAAGTGGTAATATGATTTGAAATTTGACATGGCAGGATTAATTAGTCTTGAAGATGTTGAAACGGTTCTAGGACTGAAAGGTGTTATTTGTTGATGTTTCACATGGCAGGATTAGATTTGTCCTGAAATTGTTAGAAGTAGGTTCTGTACAATCCACAATGGTATTAAGATTTAAAATTTGACATGAACGCATGAATTTTGTTTTCAGAAATGTTCTAAAATAGTTCTTATACTCTCCCAGAATAGTTTTGAGATTTGGCATGACAGGGCGCAGGAAAAATATAGTTCTAGGGTCCTAGGACTATTTTAAAATAAAATTAAGCTTTAACATTTTACACCCTTGGACTTGTATTAATATTAAAGAGATAACTAATGAAGTCGGGGCTTTTAAAATTTAGTAATAGAAATATTTATACGGTGATTTTTTTTACCATATAAATAATGATCAACGTTGTTAAAACAGGCTACTCGCTTAAAAGGGCAGCGAAGAAATTAAAAATTCTGATAGCGTTACGAACGAGTGTAATTAAGAATTTAATTAAGCCACTTTTAAATTTCTCATTTAAATAAGAAATTTCTTTTAATCACTGGAAATGTACCTGTGCGTGGATTGCTTAATAAAACACTTTGAAATAAGGGGATCCGCGTTTAGTAGCTGACTTTTACATAAAATTAGTATTCATCTTTTACACTTTTTTGCAAACAAAAAATTACATGAAGAAGGATTTTCTGCATAGAGATTCTTAACAAAAGTTTATTATTTTCTGAGATCTTTAACGCCTTCTGAAAAATTGGAATAAAAATTCTTTTATATCTAATAAAATTGTGATCTCACTTTTTACATAACATTTAGCGTGTGACTCTGGTAGGTATCATTACCATCTGATTATCTCATTTTGTTTTTAGAAAAAGCCAGCAAAACAGATACAATAAACACATATAAGCTTGATTTAAAAAAAATGATTTTAATTACACTTATTCATATTTTACGCTTTGATATTACTTTTTTCAAAAAGTGTGAGTAGATCAAAGATTACGATCGATGTCAAAAAATGAGATTTAGTTGTGTTATTTTGGGATTATTGCCCGGTTTATGCATGACCTAGCTTTGGAAACTAATACACTGTTGTTATTAATCTTTATTAACTCAATCAGACAAATTTTGTTAGCTTACTGTTGTCTTAAATGCTTTAATATTTTTCTCGGAAAGCTGTTAAAATAATTACTGAAAAAGATATTAGTATTAATATTAAATATATAATTTAACAGTTGAGTGAAGAAAACAGTTGAATAATGCTTGTTTAAAACATAAAAATTTCGCAAATACAGTAACCTATACAGGGTGTTTCACTTTTTCATGGGACACTATTGCTATCTCCGTAAATAATGGAAATACAACGTTGGTTAAATAGGACAAAAGTTAGCTATTTAGGAGTGTCTTTTAAACAAGATCTTGTTTTGTTTAAAAATTCCATGGCTTGCGTGATATAATGAAAAAACTGACGTCGATTAAAATTTTTAAACCTAAATGTTTCGGCTATTGTTGCGAATACACAAAAACGCCAAGGGAAAAATGTTTTGCAGATTTTGTTTGCTACAAGATGGCGATAGTCAGATTTTTATTTATAAATTACCTTGCGAGATATTTGACAAACAACTTTTTTTTTAAATGGCAGTCGTAGTAGGCGATGATTATTTTTTTCTCTTTACAATGATATAATATTTTATATGTCTATTTTCAAAAATAAGCGAAATAACAGAAAAAAATGCAAAATCTTAAGATAAAAATCAAGGTTGCCGTAAAAAAAAAACAATAACCGACTTCAATTGTTTTATTTCGAGCTTTGATTGTCTATTAGGGGAAAGTCGGGTAATATCGGACAGCGGGTAATATCGGACAAGTGGTTTTTCGGGCACTTGCCATGCACAGAGGCACCTGTCGCGATATTGGCTGTTGACAGGAACTAGTAGAAGGAAAACGCACACTATATTAGATTGCGTCGTTTCCGTGTGTCAAAGTAATAGAGTTTTTTCTGTTTAGGGAGTGTTTTTTTGTGCAAGAAGCTAAGTTTGGAGTGCTGATCCTGCTTAAACTTATAAGTACAATCACTTTCTAAGTGTATTGGTAGCAACAAGATTTTTTTTTTATGTTTTACCCTTAAATCTGATCAGGCCTTGACAGTAATAAAAACTTGTTTGGATAACCACAAATATGTAATTTTCTAAACATTAAATCATGTCCGATATAACCCTCCAACTTTTTGTATGGGCAAAAAAGTAGGGTCTTTTTCGAGTACCTAAGAATGGTAAAAAATTTCCCCCTAGGGGTAATTGCTTTGTTTTATGGGTGTTTGTACAACATATCTAAGTATGCTTTGATGCATAGTATGGTCAAATTGAGCCTTTAACAAATTCAGAAATAGCAAAAAAGCTTAATCGTCCGATATACCCACCCGACCTTTCCCTATGTCACTCTTTTAACAGTGATATTAAAACAAATGTAATGCGAAATTAAAATATTCATACTAATAATCATAATATGAATGTACATATTTTATACCGCTTACTAAGGCATTAGCAAAAAAGTATTTAAAATAGTTACATATGTATTAATATTATTTTCAGTTAACACAATTATTATAATAAACAAGCAAGGGTCGAAATAAAACAATTGAAGTCGGTTATTGTTTTTTTTTTCCACGGCAACCTTGATTTTTATCTTAAGATTTTGCATTGTTTAGGTTATTTCGCTTATTTTTGAGATATTTGACAAGATAACTTTTTTTTTAATGGCAGTCGTAGTATGTGATGCCTTAGATTTAAAGATTTTTTTTTTCTTTAAAATGATATAATATTTTATCTGTCTATTTTTTTTATATATATTTTTGAAAAGCTAACAAATCGCTTTTTCATATAAAGTCATGGCCAACTAGGGTTTCCAGTTAAAAAAATATGTTTAGGACTTGGGATCGCAAAAAAAAATTATTTCGTTTGTAAATTCAGCACTGAAGTGTAAATAAAAATACTTGTATAACATTTTGTTCCGTTTTAATAAATAAAGAAGTTACAGCAAATTTTCAAAAATGATGCAATTTCATTTTTCGCCTATAGTGCCAAAATGGAAAGCGATATAAAAAATCTGATTACAAAGGCGTTTTTTTCTCTCTCTCAGCAAAATAGACCAAGAGACCGATACCAGATTTTCGCTAACTATTACAGTAACCGAGATACCCCGTAAAACATTCAAAATTAAAAATGTTCCTTTTTAAACAAAATTTCAAAAGAAATTAGTTATAATATAGAATATCAAAATATCAAAACTTACGTCCATGTGAAGTGTAGTTTTTCACTATTTTTTGATAATCCAATCCAAACATTGTTTACGATATCCAATTCTTTTAGGTAGGCCCGAACGGCGTCGAATTGAGATGTGCTGTCCACTGGAAAAAAACAATTAATATTTAAATTATTACTGCAACAATATTTTTCAAAACTATTTTTTGAATTGTAATATTGCTGGTGATCAAATTGAAAGTTTTAATTCTTTTTGATACTTAACCCAATGTTTTAGGTACGCAATTTTTTATTACAACTCTTTCGATATTTTTAAAGAGAATGCGTTGAGCTTCCAAAAGGTTGTTCGCCCCCCGTTTTAGATGCAAATTAATTGATTTCCAACAGCAGCATTAAATGTTTCAAAAGTATGACTTTTTTTATAATATTCTTTTTAATATATTAAATTTCGATGTCATTAATAATTTTGCTGTTCAATTTTTTTTGGTGTGCATTGTTCACTTTAAGCCTCAATTTATAGTGATTCAAATTTAACACAACCCGAAATGTAAATGTTCATTAATTCTTCCCAAATTAATAGAACTAAATACAAACAGTAACACAGGGAAAATTGCAATCAGTGGCGTATGCAGCACTCTAATTATTGAATGTTTCAGTCTTGTATGTTTTGTTATAAAAGCTTTTTCAGGGCGTGAAACAAATTTCAAGTGACAAAGTTGATTATTTGAAAATAATTTTTTTATAATAATCAATAATTTAAACCTATCATATTTATTCATACAATTAGGCGATACTAAATCACACTTTTTAATATTTAGTCATTTTCATTAATTTCTTTAAAAAATTGCCTCTGGATTTACTGAATCTGTTAAGGTAAATTTTTTGTTATTTTAACTTATAGGTACATAGTGATCTCATACGGAGCTAAAGCGATATCATTCATATACCTATGCGGTTGTAGTTATTATGAGAAAGAGGTACCGACGCATGAGCATCTCTTACTAAAATTATTAAAAAGGGATTAAACAACATTAGTTACACATGCCCTCTGGTAATTTTAAAACTATGATTGTACTAATGTTGTTGTTACTTTATCTTGTACAGGGTGATCTCATACGGAACTAAGGATATCATTCATATATGTATATGCGATTGTATAAGTACATACAGGGTGTCATACAAAAAACGCCGCAAGTTGTAACTCCGTTGTTTGTGGTCCGATTCTGGTGAACAAAAAATTAAATGAAATGGCTCCTCAAATACTATAAACTGAATTGGATTTCAATTTTTTTATGTTCAACTTAAATGTCAAACGATAGTCAATTTTTTTTCCAAATGGCACCATTTTTTTTTTTACTAAAGCTGGTAGACATTTTTTTCTGAATTCAATGATGTAATCATAAGTTAATTTTACTGCTAAACTAATGAGAAATAAAAAATAAAAGTTCAACTAAAATAGGTTAGGTTTCACAAAATTTTCAAGCGTGCCGTGAAAAACAAAAAAAATCTTTGTCTACAAATGTCATTTAAACGTCAGTGTGGTATTTAAATGACATTTGTTGATTAAGTTTTTTTTTGTTTTCCACGGCACGCTTGAAAATTGAAATGTTTTTAAATTCAATTATTTGATTATTTAATTTATTTAATGTAAATTAGTGTAATAAAACTCACTTATCGTTTTTTTTTGTAGGAATGCTAGACCAGTCTCAAAACTCTCGTGTAGTCATTTTCATAATAAATAAATAAATTTGCTATTATAGAAAAACTGAGAACCTTAAAAAAGGTAAGGTTTTTTAATTACTTAAATTTATGTTACATATGTTGTTTGCTTTTTCGGACTTTATCCAAAATATACTTATTTCCTTTCCTGAAAACGATGCTTGTTATTTAATTTTATGAACACAAACTCGAGTGTTATTTTCACAAAATTTACCCAACTTCATATCCAAAACATTATATAATTATACAGAAGTTCGTCCGGCCGTATTTACTCTCCACATCTGCGCCTTTCGCCATTGGTCGAGTACTTCCACAGCAAAGGAGATCCTTATAATACAATATTTAAAACAGAACCTACCCGCAGGACAAACTCTGAAATAGTAATGGTAAAGGGTCCGTATTTTACTTCGGGGAACATGTCCAATGTTATACTGCACAAATAAACTCGGTAATAAAACGAACGAACGAAGTATGTTGTTTTTCATTTTTCAACCTGTTTTTCTCACAAGAAAGATTGAATTTTGTGATAAGGAGTCCCATGTTTACACTGAAAAGTTGGGATTAAAATTGGTTGTCTCATTAAAAGTTGTATAAGTAATTTGTCGGGCAGAAAGAAGTATTTAACTAATACAGAACATCAAAAGACGCTTGCTTTACAAGCGTCCGAGTTGTCGTCCAAATTCTATGAATATTATTGCTGTAATTTGTGTTACAGGGCAATTTTGTGTTCGATTTGATCAAAGTGAATTTTTGATTACAAACAAGTTCTTATAAAATGTTAATGTATCTTCAACTAAAAAGATATTGATTGCTTCTTGTTGCTTTAATTCTGGGTCACACTGAATAAATAAAGAACGAAAGTAAAGCCACAGCTTAAAAAAAATATACTGGGTGTAACTGAGTTCTGGTACACCTTTTTTTCCCTTTAGTTTTGATTTTAAATAAATGAAATATTAGTCATATGATATGTGTAAAAAACAGGATTATTTGAACTTATTATGTACACCATTGTTTCACTTCCGGTTTCGCCGTTAATGACCCTAACGTTGTTTCTAAATTTTTGGAAAGAGGATGCAATTTTGGATACAACAGCACTATTTTTGTTCATTTTTGGACAAACATTCTTTTTTTTATTAAGTCTACCGTGAACCGCATAAGTTGAAATTTATTATGTTAACAAGTTAGTGTCCAAAAAACGTTTTTGTAAATTTTTATTCACATTTAGGTTACTGTAATCGGCTTTGAAGAATGCAGAATCGTTTTTTTTTTTGGACAGTCAATTTTAAATGGAACAGTAGTGGTCATGCGGTTATTTAAATAAAGTATTTTCTGACGAATTTAACAATAGGTACCAATAAGTTATACTTGTGTTGCAAGGCTGCTTCAAAGACAAATTCTTATAAAGATGTATCAGGAGATCATGTTAATCGCAGTACACTGTGCCTAACTGCAACAAAACAAATGATCGTTCTTTTATGTTCAACTACTATAGTTATTTAATTAAAAAATCTAAAAATGTTCGTAATAACTATGATAGTTGCGATTAATCACAGTATAGTACGATTTACAGCTTTACAGGATATCTTAAAAAATCTTTAAAACGATTTTACCTTTGTTGTTGGCAGTGCCTTAACGAGAAAGTGGCAAAAGAGGCGCCCGCCACGGGCGTAACTAGGTTGGGGGCGCAAAACTTAAAAAATAAAAATAATAAATAGCTATAAAATTCCGCTATTTCATATTGTATTTTAAAAACTATGACTGGTGAGAAAGCTACTGATGATTCGTTTGCCGGGAATGAAACTACATTACTAAAAACAATAATGTGTGAAGTTTTAGATCTAATACTTACACAACTCATTATCAGTGATAGATTTACTGCTTTACAAAAGGTCGCTAACGACTTCAGTGTTTTAAATGAACACGCTTTAAAAATTATGCCGCTAGACGCTAGATGATCTCAAACGATGCGCAGCTGACCTGACATTGAAATAATAGACTTAAATACTTCAGAATTTGTATGTCAAATTTCAAATTTCAAGCAAAGGAAGTTTTTAAAAATTTAGGATATATGGGTGCTTTTTAAATCTTGCGAAAAATTACGAACTCTCATTACAAAACACGTATCCAAATTTAGACAATAAGTTATTGTCTAGATTGCTAGATTGTCAATAACAATACCTGTAACAACAGCTTCCTGCGAACGTTCCTTTAGCAAATTGAAAATTTTAAAATCGTACCTTCGTTCTACTATTGGAGAAAGGCGATTAACAAACATAATATCTATAATATCAATTGAACAAGATATTGCAAAAACATTAAATTATGACGATATAGTAGATGTGTTCGCAAATAAAAAGTTTGAAAAATTTCATTATAAATGCTGAACTTATGTATGTTTTTATTAAATTAGGAGTATTTTATATTACACCTATATCGTGCATATCTTTAATTTATTTTTCATCGACTATGAATAAAAATGTGTTCTTATTTAATGGATTATTTATTTACTTACACAAATACATAATTGGATTTACATGCAACTCATTTTGATGGGGTTAATACCAAGTATGTAACATATTGCATTATTTAGTAAAATTTTAATTGTTACATTTACATTTTTCAAAATTTTTGATTAGGGGCGGCGAAACAAGTTGGACACTTGCCACAGGTGCTCCATACCCTCGTTACGGCACTGGTTGTTGGTATTATTAAATTCGTCAGAAAATACTTTATTTAAATAACTTAAAAAAACTGACTTTCTGTCGAAAAACCGATTTTGCAACCTTCAAAGCCAATTAAAGTAACCTATATATCAATCAAAATTTACAAAAACGTTTTTTGTACACTTGTTGACATAATAAAATTCAAATTATGCACGTCACGGTAGACTTAATAAAAAAATAGATTTTCATCGAAAACTTATTTAAGGTTATAAAAATTAACAAAAATTGTGTTGCTGTATTAAAAATTGCTTCCTTTTCCAAAAATTTAAAAATATACATGGTGTTACATTTGAAATAGCAAAGTTATGGTCATTTCCAGAGAAACCGGAAGTGAAACAATAGTGTACATATGTTTAAATGACTCGGTTTCTTACACAAATCATATATCTAAAATTCCATTTATTTACAATCAAAACTAAAGGAAAAAAGCAGGTGTACCAGAACTTAGTTACACCCGGTAAATACAGGCTCATTTAAAAAGTCTGCTTTAAATGGAAATTTTATTATCGATTTCTTTTATTCATAACTGAATGCATGATTTAAAATTAATTTTTAAATGAAAACAGTTTAATAAAAATTCGTTTAACGATTTTAGAAATGTTCAGAAGAATAAAGTGCCCTTTTTTAAAAAGTGAAAAAAAGTTTTTAGGAAATTTTGTTTATTTCAAAAAAGTATTCTAGACATGAAATTTTACTTTAAATTTCCGATTTTTATTTTTCTAGTAATTTAACATTTAAAGCTTGTATGGGAATTTTACTTTCTGTTAAACGTAAAACATGTTCGCATTTCGCTTTATATTCTGCAAACTTATCCAGGGAAGTTTGAACTTTTAAGTCATCTATACATAATGTCTTGGTTTCTCAGTCTAATCTGTTCTTGTACATCCTCTCTTAAAAATGTCATGTCTGATATTTGTGTTTGCTGAAGATCCATTTATCTTAGTGTTTAGCATTCAGATCCGTAGGTTATTGTTGCCTTCTAAAATTTTTGTTGTTTTTTGTTTTAAAGTTCATCTAATTGTTCTACATATTTGTTGAAATGTATTAGTTTTGTTCCGTATATCCTTATCTGCTTAAAATTTTCTGTTCCACCCCAAGTATTTAAGGTACGATATTAGTTCGAGAGTGTTGTTACAACTATAATTTTCGTGTCTTCATAGTATTAATTGTGTATCATATATATATTACTTTTAACACAGTAAATTGCAGCTATCAAGTAGATTATTTTCAGTATGTTGGTAATTTGTTACAAACAGAAATGCAAAAGATATAATTGATGAAAATATTTATTAAGAATTATCTTATACGCGCCTTTTTAATACTTTACCAAGCAATTTGGTTGCATTAAATAATTTAAATTGCTTCACTTCCCTACTCACCAACTATTTAACGAGATTTCCCTAGTTTGTGGTATCCCATTAAAGATGCATAAGGGGACAACAGCTCGAATCGCTGCTTTACCAAATTTAATGCGATAAGAAAATACAACGCAGAGGCTTAAATTTGTCCGTCAACACTGGTTTCCGTTTACAAAATTAGGGAACAATTTACTGAAAATAATTCTTAGCCCTTGCAGTAACACATCTATCTACATATATGTATATCCGAGTTTGATTACGGCTATCACCGTCTCTCGTTTTCTAGTTTCCATTTTTGCCTGTCTTTGCATTCATACTCACTTAAGCCTCTTGCAGCCATTCTCCAATTTCTTCTTGGTCGGCCTCTTCTTCTTATATATGGCGGCACCCACTTTCTTTTTGTTTTAAGCCATACAGGGTCTGTCCAGAAAGTAATGAGACTGATTCCATAAAATTCATTTATTTGAAGACACTTAATAATCTTCAAAATAGGCTCCTCCTGCATTAATACACCGTTGCCACCTATTGTTGCCCGCCTGGAAGTCATCAACTAGAATGCTGTTCAAAACGCGAGTTACATTTTACTGCAAGTTATCCAGATTGTCAAAACGATTACCTTTTAAGCTGGATTTTAACCGAGGGAATAGAAACATGGCTTTTTCAGTACGATCCCGAAACAAATAGACAGAGTGCAGAGTGGCACACGCCTTAATCTCCTCGTCAAAAAAAGGCTCGAATGAGCAAATCAAAAATGAAGTCCATGCTCACTGCCTTCATGGACACCAAGGGAGCTCACAAACAATTGGATTCTGTACCACGATAATGCGCCGGTCCACACATTCTTCAAAGTGACTCAGTTCTTGGCAAAACACAACGTCGCAGCGCTGCCCCAA
>OX393580.1:27407255-27646485 GCA_947652605.1 Elmis aenea
GTATGAAGTAACTAACAAGTATATAAGTGTATGTAATGCTATTTAATTACTAAAAACAATAATAAATTAAAGTTTATTCTTCAGTAATTAAAAAAGTCTAAATCCCTTAATGCCTTAATGAGTACATTTCATAAAAATTTTAATTTCATAACATTTTTATATTTCATAATATTTTTAGGTATATTATTTTATAACTAAACACAACAATAAATAATTTAAAGTACATTCTCTAATACATTTTGGTAACAAATATTACTGATTGAGAGTACTTACATTTGATAAAAATGTTACAAAATTATTTGTTGCTCAAAAAATAAAATTTTAAAAAACTAAAGCATTCAAAGATTTATTTGACAATCTAGAACAAATCTGTGCAAAAATTATGTGCTACAGAGAAAGTTCTGTCTGAATTGGTTGACGTTGGTTTAATTGTTATGATTGCTCGTTATAATTTTTCAAAAGATGGCTAATAATATGATTAAAAAATGTCCAAAATAATTAGCAAAAGTGTACCTAGAGTATAATCTTTGCACTTATTTCAATGAAAAATCGAAAAAAATTTAAATTATAGCAAATTGCTTAAAACTTAGTGTATACGATTTGATTGTCTAAAATTTTAAAAAAGCTGTTTCAATTTACATTAAACATGAGAAAAGTGCTCACTATGGTCTTTACACATTTTTCAAGGAAAAACGGAAAATTTTTAGACTAAAGCAGTCTACTTAAAAACTTCTTATGCACATTATTTATATATTAACATTTTTTTAGCCTACATTCGTTTAAAATATGACTTAAAATGTAGAAAATTCGAGTTTGAAATTCAAAAAGTGCTAAAACTGTAGTTCAATCAACTAACAAGGGGTGGTACTAAAGTCGGTTGATGGAACTAAGATTTTCCAAAAGAAGATCATGAATGAAGAAGAGTAGCAACTTTTTTGGCCCCGGAAACTCAAAACTTACCGTTGAAACTCAATTTTTATTTTCAAAAATTGCACGAAATAGGTTAAATACCAGGTGTAAATGAACTCTGGCACACCCTCTTTTTTTCTTTAGTTTTGTTTCTAGATAAATAACATTTTAGACTCATAATATGTGTAAAAAATCGGATTTTTTGGGCTTATGCACACAATTGTTTCACTTCTGGTTTCGCCGGAAATGACCCTAACTTTGTTATTTTAAATGGAACACCCTGTATATTTTTACATTTTCGGGAAGAGCAGGGGCGTCCCACTTAAACGTAGCTACTTGAGAAAATATAATTGGAAAAAATGCATCTCCAGCCCGTGTAGACGGCGCCACATGAGTATTTCGCGGCGCATGCGATTTATAGTTGTTTACTAACTGCCATAGATACTGCGGTACAGCGTGTTAAACGTTTTGTATTAGAAAACGCATCGAAAACGTTAAACGTGACACATGGCTTTCAGCTTATATCAGCGTTTTTTATTTGAGTGATGTTTGTGTGCTAATATTTATTTTTGGTGCTATTTTTATATAGATAAACTTATACGTAGTGATTAACTGATAAACTAATATTGTAGTGTTATAATATCGAGTGAAAACTGGTTAGGTAAGTAGATAATGTATATAACGATTGACTTGCTATTGATTACTAAAGAAAAGTTCGATTAACGACATTTAAAACTGGAACAACATTTTTATAACAAATAATTAAGTTCATAAAGTTTTTACATGATAAAACAACCTATAAATGTGTATATGTGCTATAGAACCTTCTACAGTTTTATATTTTACTAGTTATTATAGACATCTACAGTTTTATATTTTAATAGTTCGACCGAAATGATCTCAGGTTTGAGCGCGTTTTTAAAAATTCAAGCTTGCAGTTAGCCCCAGTGTTCAATTGCGTTTTTAGTTTTTGTAGTTAGTCAGTCATGTTACAGAAACTGTACGATTAAGAACTAATAAAGTTTTTAAAATTAAAGAAAGGTTGTGTTTTGACTGAGTTTGTTTAAAAAAGAAAAAGAACTTTAAACCGTTGGGGGCACGCCACGGCCCCACGACGAAATTCATGTATGTATTATGTATAACAAAGTATGTAATATATTTATATATATTTCAGAAGAAATGGGGAAACATTGTGCGGTGCTGGATTGTGTGCCGAATTTTAAAAGTAAGCACAGGTTTCCAAACCCGAACAAATCTTATGAGTTGTTCAAAGAATGGGTTCTTTTATGTGGGCGATTGGAATATAGAAATAGAGATCCGAAAGAAATATATGATAAGTACCGCGTATGTCGATTACATTTTAGCGAAGATTGTTTTGGACAAAATAATAAACTAAAAGAAAATGCTGCGCCTTCATTAAACTTACCAAGTATACCTACAGTTTTGAACAAAACAATTTTTGTATCAATTAAGCATTTATTATTTATTTTTGTAGGACCATTATCTGATGAAGAAAGTGAAAATGAATTATGTTCCAAACATTCAAAATTGATAAATCCTCATGCCTCAGTTATACTTACTGCATCACCAGGTAAACAAATAAATATAATATTAAAAAAAAAAATATTATTGTTACTTTATGAATTAATCCACATTTCAGTTATTCAAGATGATTTACTTGTCGACATGAATGTGATGATTGAACAAACTTTTATCTCAGAAGCAACTAAGATTAAAGAAAAATCTTTGCCTAGTAAGTTTTTCATTATTCATAAAAAACAACAATAAGTAATTCCTATAAATCCTTATTTTCTAATACAGAGTGTCCCACAAGGTATGCCTTCGCTAATTTTTGCCTAAATCGAATGTTTAAGACCTAGATAAAACGTTTTTACCGATAATGATTTTTTTTCATGTGTCCCTTCATATACAGGGTGTCTCAAATATAGTGAACAGCATGGGGATTTCGTGAATAGTAAGAGATACAGAGTTGGTTAAATGGGTCAAAATCATCTTTGATTTAGAGCAACTGTTCTATGAGAAAAAAACTCAAAAAAAAACAATTGTTTTGGCGCTACTGATGAAAAACAAAACACATCAGGTTTTTAATTTCTGCTTATAACTTGCTTAATTGAAATCATACTCAAAATATTACTGGACATTATCAGGGCACTTTTTTGCGTAGATTTGAAATTTGTCATCAAATTTTATTTACCTTCATTTGTTTTTGTTTTTTTTAACATTAACTTTCTTATTTTAAATACGGCTTATGTCAAAACAACAAAAACAAATGAAGATGGATAAAATTTGTTGACAAATTTCAATTCTATGCAAAAAAGTGCCCATATAACGTCAAATATTTTCAGTATGATTTCAATTAAGCAAGTTATAAGCAGAAATTAAAAACCTGATGTGTTTTGTTTTTCATCAATAGCGCAAAAACAATTTTTTTTTAAAGTTTTTTTTTCATAGAACAGTTGCTCTTGAATCAAAGATGATTTTGACCCATTTACTTACTATTTACGAAATCCCCATGCTGTTCATTATATTTGGGACACCCTGTATATGAAGGAACACATGAAAAAAAATCAATATCGGTAAAAACGTTTTATCTAGGTCTTAAACATTCGATTTATGCAAAAATTAGCGAAGGCATACCTTGTGGGACACCCTGTAAAATCCCCATTCTTTCAATATAAATGTATACAAATATGATTATTCAGTATTTATCCCACTGAGATATTTGCGTTTGTAGCTAAGCAATCGCCACTATCGGTAAACAACTGAACTACACGCAAGCGGGTAAATAAATATTCTAGCCATAATAAGAAATTCAATTGTAAATATTTGTATTTACCTTATAATTTAATAAGTAATTTAAAAAATCTATTACATAAATTAATTTGCCTATCCATCACATAGCTCATATAGTATTTTCCTGCTGGCATTGACATTTTATCTACGTTTTTTACTCTAATCGCGAATATGTATTACTTATTTAAATATATAATGTTAGGCTTATAATTGATATTTAATTGTATTTGATTTTTTTAATATTTTTCACTATTGTTTTATCTTTTATCATGTGTTTATAGCCAGTGGAATATTGATTTTAACTTTAAACTTTTTTTTCCAACAAAATACCATTTTTATTTTAATGTTCCTTCTCATAATTTCATTTCAATATGAAATTCCTTTATTCCTTTACTTTGGTTTTTAAATGAATATGAAGTAATTGCAATAATATTGGAAAATAAATATTTTTTTATGTACGTAATCGGGTATATATAAAAAATACTTTATTTTTTAATATTATAAACTAAAGGCAAATTGAGAAAGGTTGGCAGTATTATAAGTGCATTAATTAGGCATGTTCAGTGATATATTATGAATCCATAATTTTCAATTCCCCAAGAAATTCAAGATCAATCTGTGGATACCACGCTTCCATGTTCTTCTAAACAATTCACATCTGCGTGTGAAATTGTACATAATACAACACAATCAAAGCGTAAAAGGGAGAGTCTGCTTAGTGCTGTTGGTACTGCGAGAGCTGTAGATTTATCACCCAAAGCAAAATTTTTATATGGTCGAGCCATTTACTACAAAAAACGTCTTTCTGTAATTAAACAGTCAAAATATAATTTTAAAAGAAAGTTGTTAGAATCTACATCTTATGTCAAGAAAATGAACGACGTTACATCCAGTATGGACAGAGTTCGTGCTAGATTTTTTATGAACCAGATGGAAAATCTCGATAAAGCTCCTAATGCATGTAGGTATCAATTGGATGATAAAATTTTGGGATTGGTTTTACAAAAACAGTGTGGAGGATCTGGCTATAGATTTCTTCGAAATACATTCAACCTACCTTCCATATCTACAATAAACAGAATGGCAGAGAAGATTCCGATAGAAATCGGATTAAATACAGTATGCTTTGATCTTTTTAAAACAACTAAATTTTCGTCAGAATTAGATAAATATTGTGTATTGATGTTTGATGAAATTAGTATTGCACCGCACCTTCAGTACAATACAAAACTAAATTTGGTAGAAGGATTCGAAGATTTTGGCGATAGACGATCTAGTGAAATAGGAAACCATGTCCAAGTAAGAAATTAATATTATTATAATTATTATTTCTTAAGTACCTTCTATATTTTCTAGGTTTTCATGCTTCGTGGGATTATTAAAAAATGGAAGCAACCTGTATACTTCAACTGTGTCAATGGTGCTACAAAGGGTGCTGAAATTGTTAGAATTATTAAAATAATTGTACAGGCAGCAAAAGAGGCAGGACTTACAATTTTGGCAACTATTTGCGATCAAGGGTCCAATAATGTATCGGCAATTAAGACCTTAACTGCAGATACTCGTGCTAAATATTTAAGAGATGGAAAAGAACATGCAGATGCTACATTTGAATTGAGTAACTTAAGCATTATACCCTTATTTGATACGCCTCATCTCTTTAAAGGAATGCGGAATAATTTTTTAAAATACGATATTCATTTTGAATTAAATAATGAAAAGAAAGTAAGTGTTGTTCTATTTGTAGAACTTTTTTCTCTAAAATATTTTTTGTTATAGATTGCCAAATGGGATTGGATTCATTTAGCCTATAAAATGGATCCATATATTGGACATGTACGCAGTATGCCTAAATTGACTGAAAAACATGTAAATCCATCGTTAATTAAAAAGATGAAAGTTTCTTGCTGTACGCAAGTTTTCAGCTCGACTGTTGCCACAGCAATTAACTTGATGGCCTTTTCTGGTGAGTTAAATTGTTTACGGATTTGATAAATATGAATTAATTGTAATGTATGTATTTATTACTTATATGTATTTTTTATTTTTAGAAACAACTGTTATTACTGAAAGTGGAACATTAAAAATGCCCAAAAGTGCAATGGACACATCGGATTTCTGTCGGTTTATGGACCAGCTCTTTGATAGTCTGAATTCTAGCTCTTTAAAATCAGCAAAGAAGTGGAAAAGAGCATCGACCGCTACAAGTGGACATATTGCTTTCTGGAATAGTTCCCTTAAAGTATTAGAGTCAATGCAATTTGTATCACGAAACGGCGTTTCAACTAAACCGATTAGCTTGCGAAATTTAATAGTAACAATAAAAAATTTTAAAATTTTGTACAAGAAAATGCTAGAAGTTAAATTTCCGTATATGTGCACACGTATATTTAATCAGGACCCAGTAGAAAACTTTTTTGGGCGGATAAGGCAGCGTTCATATCGCTATGTGAATCCCACATTTACTTCTTTCAAAATGTTATATAAGAGTCTTCTTATAAATAATCTGACATCTAAACCATCTATAGGAAGTAATTGTGAGGCAGATGATTCCACGACGTATTTCACCTTGAAGGAAATAATTTTGAAGGTATTTATGATATGTTTGTAATAAATCTTAATATATATTCACACCACAATGTTTTTTGCAGCCCAACTCCAACTCAATTCAAGAGCAATGTGTTGAAGGAATTCCGTTGCCAACAATATATTGGGATAGAGACATTGGAAACATTTCTACACCTATCCTAACATATGTATGTGGGTATACCATAAAACACTTGAAACACAGCAATTGTGTTTCTTGCCATAAAAGTGTTTTCTCTAATGACATTACTGGTGAACAATATAAATTTGTTAAATTAAAAGAAGTGAGCAATAAGCAGTTGTTATGCTATGTTAATAACAATTTATTGCGATATTTAAAATCTGCGTATAATATTATAATATATATATTAAAAAACCATCTTAATTTAAATAATTTATATCCGAGAATCAATATCACGATAAGAAAATCATTAAATGATCCTGCTATTTGTGAAATTCATAAAGAAACTGTGTTACATAACGTTTTAAAGAAGTTTACAGTTACTTTAATACATAATTATACTTTACAGTTGAACAGGGTAATGATGGGGCAAGATTTAAGACCCATATTTAAACACCACCCTGATGTTTTCAAGAAAGCTAAAAAGATGTATATATCGAAACAAAAAAAATAGGGTTGAGCAGCAAATCACAATTAAAATCAAATAATTTTTTAATTTAAATTAAGTGATGTTGCTTGTGTTTACGTATTCTATTCCTTTGTTTGGAGTAGATACATGTAATTACAATTTAATTATGCGTAATGAAATTTAATCAAAAAAATCCTGATTTACAAAAAAAAATCAATGATTTTAAATTTTTTTGGAAAAAAATCATGGTGTTTATCAACCCTGAAAAAGACAATCCTTTTTTTTTGTAAAGTGTATGCTGCATATGTATATAAATTAAATTTAATTTCGTTGTGGGGCCGTGACGTGCCCACAACGGTTTAAAGTTCTTTTTCTTTTTTAAACAAACTCAGTCAAAACACAACTGTTCTTTAATTTTCAAAACTATTAGTTCTTAATCGTACAGTTTCTGTAACATGACTGACTGACTACAAAAAGCTAAAAACGCAATTGAACACTGGGGCTAACTGCAAGCTTGAATTTTTATAAACGCACTCAAACCTGAGATCAGTTCGGTCGAATTATTAAAATATGAAACTATAGAGGTCTATAAGTAACTATTAAAATATAAAATTGTTGAGGGTTATATAACAATTTTACGAATTTATTTATTAATTAGATTAGTTTTGTTATTAGTGATAATTAAATAGTGATTGTAGTTAGGTACATGTAATTACAATTTAATTATGCGTAATGAAATTTAATCAAAAAAATCGTGATTTACAAAAAAAATTAACGATTTTTAATTTTTTTGGAAAAAAATCATAGTTTTTATCAACCTTAAAAAAGACAATGTTTTTTTTTGTTAAGTATATGCTACATATAATTTACTTTTTAAGAATTTATTTGTTAATTATATTAGTTTTGTTTAGGGCATGAAACCGGTATTTTAAACCGGTTTAAAAAACGGTTAACCTTTATTTTTGTCTAAAAAATTGATTTTTAACCGAAACCGTTATTTTTAAAGGCAGAAAAAACGGTAACCTTTAACCAAAATAATAAAAAACCGGTGTTTTAAACATCTTTTTGACAAAATAAAAAATTGTATTAAATGCGATTAGTTTACCAAGAAGTAATTAATAAATAGATCATATATTTTCATACTTTGCATTCCTAATCTGAATAATGTTAAAAACCGATTAATTTAACCGGTTTTGTAAACCGGTTTATAATTTACACAAAACCGGTTTTTTACCGAAAAAAACAGTTTTTCAACAAAAACCATTATAAAAGTAAAGTTCTCGATTTCGGTTAACCGTTAACCAAAATTTTTTTCGGTTTCTAGTCCTGGTTTTATTATTAGTAATAATTAAATAGTTTGCATAATATGTCCTTCTTTTTAAGTATGTCTTGTCATGTTTATTTTTATATAATAAACTATTTTTATTGTAATTTTTTGGTTTTATTTTAAAAATTAGGTATCTGTAGAACTTGAATATCATTTCTTAACCTATATTTTAAATTTCCCGCTAAAATTCGCATCTCCTAACGGATAGATGGCGATATTTATATCCAAACAGTATACCGTGAGTGACGGATCTATTCTACTTATTATCTATGGGGAAGAGGAACAGAGGAAGCAATGTTGAGTAAAATAGCGTTATTTATAAATAGATGTATATGAAAACTAGAGTCCTCAATAAGTTTGTGATTTATGAATTTTAATTACCGTAGAATAGGGCAACTTGGGACAGTAGGGTAACTTGGGACAAAATGATATTCTCACCTAAAAATTTTGTTTACAACTGTCAACTTTTGAGATAAT
This sequence comes from Elmis aenea, assembly GCA_947652605.1. Taxonomy (NCBI): domain Eukaryota; kingdom Metazoa; phylum Arthropoda; class Insecta; order Coleoptera; family Elmidae; genus Elmis; species Elmis aenea. The sequence continues at coordinate 27,415,959 of OX393580.1, forward strand.
CAAAGTTGCTTAGTAGAGTTTTAAAAGTATCATATAAGCTTAAAAAAACGAATTAGTTTTTGAAATTACTACAACACGGTAAGTTGTTTCATCCATTTTTTTAATTAAAATAAAATGGCCGAATTAAGAACTGTTTAAAACTTCTTTTGTACTTTTGTTCTGAAAATATACGTTTAATATTAAGTCTTGAATAATTTATCTCATTTTTTTATTTAATACTACCTATGTTCAAAAATGAATGATTGTCCGTTTTGGTGAAAATTTTTGTTCAAAAATGATTGTCTCATTAGTTTTTAATTCAATTAATATATTGAATCCTGCTTTAAACAACTTTTTTACAAATGAGACAATCATTTTTGAATAGAGGTAGTACAATTTTTTGAATTTTTCCAATCAAAATATCGTTTAGTTTAAAATTTTTGTAACTTGCGAATTAAAGTTTTATTTTCTTTATTTTTGATATTTTTTTTCATGCTGGATAATTGTGAAAGATCAATTTAATATAAAAAATATAATATAACTGTCCCAAGTAGGACTTTATAGGCTAAACTTGAGTCAAACTACTGAAATTCATGTGTCCCAAGTTGCCCGGTCTTAAGTATTACTTGGGACAGGAAGTTTTTTTTTGTTGTATATATACATATATATTTATTTTACATATGGAATAGTTCATTGGCACCTCACCCAATTACATAAAAAAAATTCAAAGTTTTTAATTAAAAAATGAACGTGGTACACGCTTTTAAATGTTGAAACTGTCCCAAGTAGCCCCATTCTACCGGTACTAAAACATACATCAAAAGCAATTTTTTTTACCTTGTGCTGACTTGACCCTTTTGGGGCCACATGATGGTGTTGCACCTAGGGTCTTCAAAAGGATAAATGCGGCCCTGTTTATAAAAAATTAAATAATTTCGTTCGAACAGTTTTTTACAAAAGAAACTGTTTTGATTTATTCCAAGGGATTTACGATTTATTCCAAGGGATTTACTTCATAAACAAGTGCTTGAGTATTAGAAAAAACAAAATAATAAAACGAGATAACTTAAAATCATGTATATTACAGTTTGTTTGAAACATAATAATAATACAAAACAAGTAAACGTATTTCTATATATTTATATATAATTTTTTAATAAATACATCACATACAAACATATCTAAATAGCTCTGCTTAAAATTTCATGGAATTATTTGTGTACTAAAAGCAACGTACACACAATATTCTATCATTGAAAAGGGGTTAAAACAAATTTATTAAAATGTTCAGATATGCGGCAAATACCTAAATTGAAATTGTACATTATTTTATTATTAAAAGGTTGATATCTTAACATGCTAAATCATTTTACTACACTTAGTAAATAATATCAATCGATAGCTATAGAACCTGTTGCAAGTAAAATGTCATGAAAATTAAACCGTGGCATAACTACTGCCTGGGCACGAACATTACAGAGGAATTCCTTAAGGATAATTTAAAAATCCCTCCCAGTATATTTACGTATGTACAAATTTACTTTGTAAATTTTTTAATCAACAGTTTTAATTAAAACTGCCAATAAAAACAACAAAATTTTAATTTAAATAATTAAAAAAGCAAAGGAAAAGTATAAATGATTTCTCAATATTAATAATTTTTTCTGCTATAAATTATATCTGGAGGGTTGATACACCCATTATTAATTTATAGTAGTTATGCCACTAAATGAAAATTTTACAGATTAAGTTTGCAGTTGATTTTATTTTAATCTTTGTTACGTAAATTTATTTATTATACCTAGGAAAACAAATATATAATAACAAACTACACTGGAATTGTATATGCAACTTAAATATACAAACGGAACCCAAACATTCATAGAGTTATACATACGTAATTTAATATTATATGCAATATATCTGTACTTTAGCTTAATTTATGTTGCAGATATCCCACACACATATATTCAATCATTTTCAAAATGCCCTAATAATTTTAATTTTATGCCTAACTTTAAATACTAAGTCAGTTCTCAAAGAAAAAGTTGTTAAAGATTGCAATCATCAACAGTTTAAATACAAATCAAACGATTTAGAGACGTAAATAAAACTAAAAACATTATAATAGTGATTAAAACACTCAATTGTTTTTGCATATTTTTTTCAACTAGCTTTTGTTTTACACCTTTACCTTTGTGTCTTGGAAACAAACTAATGAAATAATGAGAAATTTGCATTTTTTTTTAGCGATTTAAAATGAAGTAATTTTTTATACAGGGTTCTCGTTTTTCGAGGGCCACTATGGGGATCTCGTAAACGGTAAGAGTTACGACTTCAGTTAAATTAGGGCAAAGTTGTTTATTCAGGTGCTTAATAACTTGACGCAAACAGAACTTATTTAGCTTTCTTAGTTTTTGAGATATAGGGAAAAAAGTAAAAAAGTGGATTTTTGTTTTTAGCCCGTAACTTTTTCATTTGATGTCGAATTTCATTTCTGTAACAACTCTTTCATGGCCACTTTTTGCAAAGAATCAGAATCCCCAATTATATTTTCCATGCGAGGTTTCGCTTTTTTTAAACCATCATCAGGTCAATTTTTTCTTATGGACGCTATATCTGGTTTTAACGCCAATTTGTAGAGAATTTTTTTCTGAATTCGACAATGTATAACACTTGGGACTTTTTTGAAAAAAATTGTTGTTAAAAATGGAAAAAACAAATATTTAATTTAAAACAAATCCTAATCGGCATGGTAAATAATTGTCTTAGTCCCTTTTTCCTTGGAAGCACGTAAGTAAACTCCATGAAATTACTATTAAAGGGATTCAATTAAAAAAATAGGTAATAATAAATATGTTAGGAATGCATTTACATTGTTCACTTATTAGCCAATATTTTTAGAATATTTACTTCAGTTAAGTAATAAATTTCTCTAAAATGTGTATTTAATCCTTATTTGGCATACAATTATTTGCTAAATTATTTGTTAATGACTTCTAATAAGCAAAAAGCGTAAACAGATTCCTGGACGTTTTTTGTAAACTATGAACACTTATATTATTTGATTTCGAAAATTTTGTTACAAATAATTGTATGCCAAATAAGGATTAAATACACATTTTGGAGAAATTTGTTACTTAACTGAAGTAAATATTCTAAAAATATTTGCTAATAAGTGAACAATGTTAATGCATTCCCAACATATTTATTGTTACCTTTTTTTTAAATTAAATCCCTTTAATAGTACTTTCATGCGGTTTACTTACGTGCTTCCAAGGAAAAAGGGACAAAGATAATTATTTACCATGCCGATTAGGATTTGTTTTAAATAAAATATTTGTTTTTGCAATTTTTAACATCAATTGTTTCAAAAAAGTCCCAAGTGTTATACATTGTCGAATTCAGAAAAATATGCTCTACAAATTGGCGTTAAAATCAGATATAGCGTCCATAAGAAAAAATTGACCTGATGATGGTTTAAAAAAAACGAAACGTCGCACGGAAAATATAATTGGGAATTCTGATTCCTTGCAAAAAGTGGCCATAAATAAGTTTTAACAGAAATTAAATTCAACATCAAATGAAAAAGTTACGGGCTAAAAACAAAAATCCACTTTTTTACTTTTTTCCCTATATCTCAAAAACAAAAAGAGCTAGATAAGTTCTGTTTGCGTCAAATTATTAAGCACCTGAATATACAACTTTGCCCTAATTTAACCGAAGTCGTAACTCTTACCGTTTACGAGATCCCCATAGTGGCCCTCGAAAAACGAGAACCCTGTATATTGGAGTATGTAAGATTTTCCCTAAAAGGAAAACCTAAACAATGAATCTAAATTAGGCTTGGCCCAAAATTATGGAAGACTAAAAATTTTAAAATAAAACTAGAAGTGTTCAGCAAAATTAAGTAAAATTATCTTTGGGACAGTTAAGACCCCCTAGTACCCCCTCAATACGGCTCTGTCATATTCACCTTAACACGAACAAACAAAATAAAGCTTTTCTTCGACGGATTTTCAACTGTCATTAGTAATTCTAACTGGTTTATTTTAATGTAAGCACTGATATAAATTTGTTTTAAATCCTATAGAGAACATGGAATTTTGATCATTTATGATAATTAAGTTAAAATCACATTATTTTAATTAATTTTGGATTTCCCTGTTAAAAAAATTACAATAAAATGTCAAATTTACTGACAAAATATACAAAAATATTTCCATTAAATTTTATTTTATTTGGAATGTTTAATAGCAGTAAGTAAAGCACTAAGACTTGACAATAAAAAAAAGGCCAATGCAGATAAAATGCACAACATAAAATGTAATATATAGTCGAGCCTCAAGCTTATATATATATATATAAAACAGTTGAAAAAGTTGAGTTGCTAATGTTAGTTTTGTTTTTATTATGATTTAGTTTTATGTTTTTAATATAACTGAAAGCTACTAGTTGATTTTAATGTAAAAAAATATTTCTTACTCATAATAATAGCACTGGCAGTTTTGGTTCAAAACTCATGGACTTTTATAAAAAAAATTATAAAGAATTTGGAATAAACAGCAAGGAAAACACACACAAAAATGCAAATTGCTCATTGTTTTCAATTTAAATTGTGCAATTGTAACAACTAAAAATATACTTTAAAAGTAAAAAATTAAAATTTACATCTCAAAAAAAAACATTTACAAATTTGAAGTACAGCATGCATTTGCATCCGCGTTGTATGATAAATGCCATATGATCTAATACCAAAGTTATCCTCATATTTGGCTGCCCATTTAATGTATACAAATCCCTACTTTGTTTAAGTGACAATATATACCTTAAATGGTTAACAATTAACTGAAATCCGCCTATAGATATAAGTTTTCCGATTACATATGTCTCGAACTATAGAGGTAACTACTTAGTTTTATGTCATGAAAACAAATGAAGACCAAATTATATGCTAGCTCCCTCTATGTGCAAATTGATGTATCAGAAAAGATCTCGAGATTCACCTTAATATAAACAAATTTGATGAAAATTAACTAGCAGGCGCAATTATCTTTATTAGCTTGTTGGTCGTTGGTAAGATTATTACGTCCTGGTTGGGATGGTTTATGTTGGACACCCGATTCGGCTGCATTTAAATCTAAACGACCATCTTGAATGCTTTGATAAATTTTCCTGGCCGTTTCTAAGAATGCCTCTTCTACATTTTGACCACTAAAACAATAAAATAGCTATCGGAAATTCGCTACAAATGGTTCAAAGTATTGACCTTTTTTTTTACTATATAAGCTGTAAATATGTAAAAAATGGACTAAATATTTTAAACTAGGCAGTGAACAGAGGCTAAAGGTGAAATAATAAATAAGTTTTCATATGCTACATAGTTTATGTGAAACATAAATCAAAATCTCACTTAAGATGGAATTTTTTTTACACTATTATTTTTCTTAGAATTTAAAACTCTAAATAAAAAAATTATTTGTGATGATAACATTTTAAATCCCTTTGTATAACTAGTGATAAGTATTTTAAGAGTTAATCTAAATTTCATGCCTGCTCATGTTTTATCAATATCTAATTGTTAAGTTTCATTTATCTTCATCAATTTTATAAATATACAAGTAAAATCATATCAAAAAATTATCTTAATAAACTTTAGCAAAATTACACTTAAAAAAAACAGAAGTTTAAGTTTTACTGTGAAAACAAAAGATACAAAAACAATTGGGAATTTAAATACAAAAACAATCTAAGATCATCTGCATTAAATATTCCTACCAGATAATCTGTTTGACTTAAGCTTTTTTCCCAAATCTATTAGTGTCATTTAAACAAAAAAATCTGTAGTTGAAAATGTTTAAATATAACGAGCAAGTCATGAATGTACTGAAAACATAAACAGTTTTTTTTTGCTGTCTTCAAGCGTCCTATAAACTTATTTTTAACTGTTTTCAAAATCTTACGGTCGTCACATTGATTTGGACACTTCATATATTGATTGTTTGTTTATGTAAGTATTCATGTAAATAAAATTCTTACGTTTTAGCACTGGCTTCAACGAACATTAGGCCATTTTCATCAGCAAATTGTTTAGCTTCTTCATAAGTTACATCTCGCTGTCCTTCCAAATCACATTTGTTACCAATTAAGAAAATTACAGTGCTCGGATTAGTCAAATTTCTCGTATCCGTTAACCAGCTACTTAAATGATTATACGTAGAACGACGGGTAATATCGTAGACCATAAGTGCCCCAGCTGCACCTCGATAATACGATCGTGTCACAGCCCTAAAACGTTCCTGTCCTGCGGTATCCCATATTTGCAATTTAATTTTTTGACCAGCTACTTCTATTATACGTGTACCAAATTCAACACCGATCGTATGTGGACAATCAGCCATAACTAAAAAATGTATATGATAGACAGCAATTACGAAATACAATTGAGACATACATTTTTTTTCCGTAAACTGATGTAGTAGGCATGATTTACCAACGCCCATATCCCCAATAATTATATATTTGAAAATGTACGAATAATTGTACGGTCCAGCAGACATTGTACCTAAAAACTATAACAAATTTTGAAACCAAGTGGGTGGTTGTGTTCATTCACTGTCACAAATTTTATTAACTAACACAAAAACAATAAGTTTATATAAACAAAACGAATTTAAGTTTTATTTACGTGTTAAAAACACAATGATTCATTAAATTTGGGTTATTGCTCGTTAATTAGCCGAGTACTTAAACAATGACAAATTAACAAATACGATGTTTTAGATAAAACAATTCATGTCATTTCCTCTTTAATAATTAAATGGGTGAAACCTTACGTAGTTCTTAGTTTCCAAACGCAAAATAACGTATCTTTTGCACAAATTTAACAAAATTCTATAAAAACTTGAGATGTCAACAGTGAGCGATGTCAAAATCTTATAGATACAAGGCAGCCATGTTAATATGCCAAATAGCACAATACAGCGGTAGTCAATTTCACTTGCTTTAGCAAATATTGTTAAGATTGTTATAATAATTGAAATTAGCTCTTTTAAGTCGAATTAATTTAAACTACATTTGGTATCCCTTAAAACGTTCATTAAATCTTTTTTATTATTAATTTTACAACTGTCAATATGACATTTCAAAAACCGCGCTAAATTTAAACGATGGTTCAGTTTAAGGTATTAAAAAATAATTATGAGTGGATATTTTATATTTATCTATTCAAAGCGTTGTACAGTATAAAAATTTAAAATAGGCTTATAGGATTGTCCTATAATATAAATTACGTGTTTTCACAATAATGGACGTGTTTATTTAAAGCAGAGCAGGGTAGTGCATAGTTACATTAATTTTAATATAAACATTCTACGGCGCTTAACCCTGACATACCATTATTTAAACAAATATCGGAATGCAAATCACTTCGTACTAACTAAAAAATATTACTCAAAATAATTAAGACGATGCTAAACTTACAACATAATTTAATGAAAATTTTGTTCGTTATGTAAACTTAAAAAAGTCAAACACTTTTACATTTAAACATAAATATTTTAGTTTTTTGTGTTAATTACATATTTTTCACAGATGTATTTGACTTTTTAAAGTTTTCATGCACACACAATAGGCAAAATTTATAATTAAGATGAAAAGTACAAAAACGATATTCAACAAAAAAATATAATGGAATTTTCATTGAATACAATAAGCGACTCCCAATATCTCTCAATGATTTACTTAACTATTAAGAACTGACTTTTATAATGCTTAACATCACGTTACCATGTACTAAAATAAATGGATAATTAAATTGACATCAGTTACATCAAGTATGTTCCAGCCAGTATGTGATCGTCATAGAGATTTCCAAAACTACAGTTGGAATGTTACTTAAAGAATTTGTTTACGGCACTTTTAAAAATGTTTTCTATTTTTTCACCAATACAGTAAAATGTGCACGTTTTTTTTCAAATGTGGTAAATAATATAAAAATGTCAACATTTTTGGTCAATAACAAACTCTTGGATTTTTTTAAATCAACACAAAATGAAACGATCCCTTATTATTACAATGAACAACAAATAAAATTACTTAATTCAGAATCCTGAAAGGTTGATTTTAATAAGATTTTAAAGAATAACATCATTAACTATGCATCTTAATAAATAAATTGACTGCCTTTGGAAACTATGATATTCCAAAATGTGACCTAAATAAAGGGTAAAAAAAATAAAAATATTTTTAAACCAGTAAAAAAATCTGTTTTTATACTTTAATTAAGATTACTTATCGTACACCATAAAATATATGTAATGGAAATTACTTAAATAATTAATTTCCTCACATTTTGATCGTACAAAAAAAAAACTCTTTTTGAGGCCTAATAAAATATTTTTGATAGTATTTTCAAGAGCGTCATTTGTTTATAATATCTGTTCATATTTACAGTTTTCTAGATCCCTATGGCAGACACATAACAAAAAACGTATCATATACAATGTTGGTTACCAACCATTCGGTCACGAAGCAAAGTTGGGTCACAAAATATTTTTGTTAGGGGTTGAATAATTTACAAAATGCCTAAAACACAATATTAAACTCTTGAAAAATGTGACTACAAATAAAACACAAATATTCTATAAAAACCACCATATATAACTTTTTTCAATTTTAAATTTTCTACATTTTTATATATTGGGCCCCCAAAATTTTGGGTCGAATCCAAAAGTTTGGGAACCAACCACGTATGTACAACATAAACATGTATAACACACAACATTTTTTTAAACAAATTTTAAATACTAAGAATTATTTTGTAAGATTATTTAATGACATTTGCGATTTAAAATAAAATTCGACCAATACAATAAATGAATAACCTCGGCGAATGATACCTGATCTATTACAACATTACTGAAGCTAAGAAAACTCTAAAGGTTGCAATATTAAAAGTGATCAATTAAATTTATTAATATTTCTCGTCACATCATCTACAGCTTCCTATAAATATCAAAAAAGTCAGTCGTCAACATCACAGATACACAACAAATATTTTAATAGTAATGAAAGCTGACAATTTAAGTTTGCTTTAGTACTGTAGGCTTCCAAAAAAAATGTTCTGAAATTAGATTTTTTTATCACAAAGTTCTTATATCATAATTTATAGAAATAGATTCACATACGGACTAATCGGACCGATTCTAGGCCCCCAAAAATTAAAAAGTGTCTATCGTTTAACTGTACAGAACGTTCTACTAATCATAGTCAATTTTTAAGGCAAATTTTTATGGCCCCTAATAAATAAATTAAATAACTGAAATTATATTTCTAGAAATTAATAAAACGAGCAAGTAAAATTCAATTTTTAAATTTGTGGGACTCGTTACTTAAAAGCTTTTACAACTATCTATCAAAGTAACAACAATCGTCAAGCACTATGTTTCGCAAAATTATTTGTATAATATTTTTCAAAATATATGGCTAATTTCAGACCATTTCAACTAAGAACTAATAAATTATGTAATGAAGTAAAATATGGAAGATATCTGGTGACATTACATAAGTTCACTAGAAGTTACTTTGGTAAATCTATTAAATGACTTTAAGAATAAAATTTACAATTTGTTCATCACGACAAAATAGCCACACTTCGTCTCGATGCACCTCCTGCATTATTAATGTTGTCCAAACTTGACCATTTTTTAATCCCGTTCTTTAAAGCGTGCGCGTGGACCTTATCTTCCATAACTCTTGACATAGCTTCCAGCTTCTGAGCTCTTTCTTTACTTAGCGGTTCACTAGGAAATGCCAAGTCATTTGCTTCAGCCAATGTTCGTAAGTCAAAATAATATTTAGCATATACACTAGACGGTACGTTTATGTTAAATTGTAACAATTCTAAAAACTGCCTTTCCAATTCATTCATATCTTCAACTGTAATATCTTTTAAAATTTGGCAGTAATCTACATTCCAAACTGCTTGATCGTCCCAAACTTTTGATGCTAATAAGATAGCTCCTAGCACTATGCGTTTCCAATTTGAAGGGGCAATATCTAATTCGGCATATGTTATTAAACGCTCAAGATATACTAACGTAATAATGGCACACTCAGCGGTCAATTGGGCTGCATTAAATAATGTCCTCACAAACTTATAAATCTGCCGATGTTCTGGATTATGTTTATTATAATCATCACTTACACCATCTCTAGTAAGTGGATGCAACTTTTCATCAAATATTTCTAATTCTCTTTGATAGTCTCTATTTTTTATATGATAATAAATAGCTAATGCGACGCACTTAACAGTGTTTTTTAAATTTGGTTGAGACACAGTACTATCATCTAAATATATAGTAGAACAAGAACTACTTTTCTTTAATGGACGCAAATCTGCAATTTGGTGTTGACTTTTCCTCCTTATTAAGCCGTTTTCAATCGCAGCCTTAGATTTTTCAATGAAGATTGTTTTTGCCATAGGATCTTGTGAAGGATCAGCTTCTCCATCATCTGCTTCTCGTTCACTGATATGTTGTAAATTATTAACACTGATTTCACCTTCAGGGAGAGTTTCCTCGAACGGTATTATTACACGATGACTTGTTTGCGGACTTGAGTATGAACAACAACTATTTTTGTTTCCCATTTTGTTTTGTTTTTACTGTTGAGATAGGCTAAAACTCATAATAGGCGTAGAATCAGCACTATTTGTAACCAATTTTTCCTTGACTTGACTAACCAATAATTAAACATTTTGATTTTTAATGCGACACTATGTGTGTTTTACTTTAATGATTCAATAAAGTTCTTATCGCAGCGCTTCTATACACTGATAACACGATAAAATGAACAAATACAATATATTTCACACCCACTATTAATTGTTTGACTACGCCTACTACTGAAGTTCTAATCAGCCGGTCAAATTATATGGTTCACGTTCTCAAATAATTTGTTAATCCGTATTTAATACTTCTTTATTTACCAACAATTAATTTTTAAAGTATCAGATGCACACATATTTATAAAACTATCTACAATCCGTGTACTGAAAATTCCATTTTATCTAAAACATTATGGATCTATCAAAACTATATTAACCATTGTTTTTCTTTTTGATGTGATACATCTCAAAAAGAACGTGTTCAACTGACAGAAGTTAGCTACGTTTGAAATTCTTAGATAACGAATGGGTAACTTTATAAATTTGAAGAAATATTTTTTAATAATATCCACTGTTAATTAACAATATAGTGTTCAGAATTACGATACTTTTTTCAATCAACAATAATAAACAATGTTTTTATTGAAATAATAAACAAACTGTAAATTTAATATACAGGGAGAACCTTACACAATCTGTCTATCAAAGAAATATACTGATAGAAACAATAATTTCTTAAGTTTCATTCGTTTTAAAGACAAAAGGACTATTAAATATGTAGATTAAATAAGCTATTTTAATGTAATATTACGTTATATGGACAAGAATAGAATTTTATTTAGCTATTCCTTTTTTTTGTTGAATTTTAAACAAAGTTTCACTAATTACACAATATTAACATGAACTGTATAATTTAAAAATGTATTTTGTATATTACAATCACAATTGCCTAAATTTACTTGCGCGTTGCTTGGTAACTGGGCCTAACCTTCGACTGTAACAATAACACTTTGTTGGACCACCCTGTTTATATAAGGCCCAGTGATTAAATGGCGGATAACGTTTATTGTCAAGGGGCTTTGTGTTGTGAAATGAATAAACATTTGAAACTTGTTAAATATTATTTACTTGCATGAATGACACTTTTTATATTAGTTAGGGACGATTGTTTTAAGCTGCGTAAACTCGATTTCTATGAAAAAAGATGGGGTGAATATAGGTATGTCGACTTTTTTCAGTCGCGGCTTTGTACTTTGGTGCGGGATTTATTTTAAAAACTCTCGTTAACGCGGTATTTTGTCAGCGTTATGGAAATAGACGTAATCCAAGACACAAATTTAGATAAAACTGAAAACGTTTCAAGCAGTGAAGAAACATTAGAAGATTCAAGTCACAACAATGTTCTTGTGAATAGTGTGGACAGTCTGCCAGGATGTTCCTACGATAAAAAAGAAAGTAAACATCATTCAAATAATAAAAAAGTTATAAAGCATGCTCTTCGACAACAAGCCAAGCGGCGAAGAAAAAATACAACTATCGCTGCTGGTAATTCAACTCTTGTTCCAGTACCACGCATCATTGTTAAACCTCTACCACCACAACCACAATTTGTTGAAGAACTGACCACGGTGCCTACTACCTTTAAGTCGCAACAAACGACTATGAGGGAAGTTTTAGCTTCCATACCAGGCTTCAACATGAAGCCACGTAAACGCACAAATAAAAAGTTATCCACAGCAGCACAGTTAGAGCAAACGAAGGAAGGTTGTATAGATCTGGAAACCCCAGATTCAATTCTAGTGAATACTAATTTACGTGCTTTACTTAACAAATATACTTTTGCATCACTTCCACCCTTATACCAACATAAACTTGTACAGCTTCTTCCTGCTGTCGATAGACCAACATTAACAGGTGCGGCCGATGTTGCTAATCGTTTAAGTGCATCAGGTTTAAATAACGAGTTTTTTGCAAGAGCTTGTGTGGAATGGCAAGAACGTTTAACGGAAGGCGAGTTTACCCCAGAAAACCAACAAAAGCTAAAATCAGAAGCAGACAAAGAAAGGAGCAGGTTGGATCCATGGAAATTAAAACATTTCGAACCTATTTGGGGTGATAAAAGTATAGTGGATGGAGATGGCTCCCAAGTATCGAAAGAACCCAGTTCTCCACCTAGACCCCCTATCAAGACCACCATAAAATTAAGACCAACTGCATCCATTAGTCATAAAAATAAACCTCCACCTTTTATTAGACGGTTAAGAACTGTAGGTGCTATGACCCGTTCATGTACAAGCTATATAGAATCTGTTAACCAAATAGACACCCCAACCAAATGTATACCTGATTTAGTACCTATTAAAACCCATACATCCAATATACAAAAACTTGAAAGAGATGATATGTCCCCAAATTCATTTATATCAGAATCCGATGTAAACTTAACACACGATAATGAACTGATGGAGTTTGTGGATACAACGGTAAATTCTAACGATAACCAAGAAACTCAATCTGTAATTAATATAAGTGATACAATATTACAAACAAATGAAGAGACAATCATTAGTTGTAGGGAAAATGATATTGTTAACAATAAAATATTAGAAAAAAGACGAAGATCTTCAAGTTCAGAAGATGAACAAAGATCTTTGAAACGTAAAACACCAAGTCCTGTACAAAACCAAGAATCTGCAAACGCAATCACGGAACCCGACAACGTAGTTGTTTCAATGGAAAGTGCGATGGATATATCAACGGAACAATCGGAAACAAGCGAAGATAAAGATGAAGAATGCATAGCTGAACCAGAATTCATATCAACAACGTTAAACATTCCAAATCACATTGAATTTAACGATCAGCTGTCTAATGAATACATCACGAATGAAAATGAAGTTGATTCGGAAACACAAAGTGATAAAAATGATGAGGACATTTATGGTAATATGGCACATGACCACGAAACAGCGTCACTACTTGATGAAAATAGTCAGAAGAGTAACAACTCGGAAGACATTGAAACAGATGAATTTGAAATAGCAATAAATCCATGCAACGAAGATAAACTAACAAATGAAAATCAACTTGAATCGTTTGATAAAGATGAATCAGTAGAAACCACCATATCCCTAATGAAACAGGAGGATGTCGATTCAGTCTCACCGCAACCCTTAATAGATCACTTAAAATTAGAATGTGCAGAGCATCAACACCAATTTCCATTACTCTCAGAGTCACCGAGCATTAAATCAGAAAAATCGCACAAATCCCGGCTTAAAAGTGAATCAGAATACTCGGAGACGATGGATATGCAGAACCACGACTCCTCTAACAGTTTGGAAAATCACGAAGGTTGTTTAACGGAAACATTTGAAATTTTACCAAATTCTTTAATACTACAACAGGAATCAATAGTCTTAGATAAACCGTTATGTGCTGAAAATTGTGGTAACGGAACATGTCTGGAAGATTCAGCGGAAAAATTAGAAGCCAGAGTTGAAGAATCTGATCTTGTAAGAACAATATTCGAAGATGATGATGCCAATGAAGATAGGTTTATCGATGCTGAAAACTACGTTTTGGAATCTGGTCAAATTGAGCCACTTGCCACGGAGAAAAGTGAAAAAGAAGTTGATGCTGATATTCATTCGGCTCTATTCGCAGCTGCCACAGGTATATATCTATTATTAATATTTTTAACAATTTCTTTTCGTTCATAATTCACCGAAAACTGCATTAAGTAAAATAATTTTTTTTCTAAATATTAAAGTTTTCAAATATTTTTATACTCTTAAATATATAAACGCTTTTGGTCAGTTGATATTTAATTTATGCCTTGGTTAAGTTTCGTCGATTTTTTTGTTTTTCAAAATTCCCATTAAGTTTTAATGTAAAATATAGTGCTGTGCTGCCCCCCCCCCATATATTAAGTAAAATAAAATAATAATTTTGTATTGCAATGTTCTCCTCTTTACAATAGTATATTGCTTTAATAAAGTGACTTAAACAATGATTCCAAGTACTGCAGTGTTGAACTTACTGCAAGTGATGTTGAAAGCACATTCATGGATTTGTTTATATAATTACTAGACTGTTATTTAAACATTTCGATAACACCTAGTTGACCATATTAAATTTCCATAACAGTCTTTGTAAATAAAAGCTTTGCATGTTACAATATAATAATGCATCTCGCATTACAAGCTCTATTAAGTCCTAGGTAAAAATTTTGTTTAAAAACAGTCGATTTAATTGCAATAATTTTCTAGGGGAAGACTGTTGGGACGTTGTGGATTCCAGTACTGAAAAGCTGTTGGAAGTTCCATTACATGCGCTGGATTCGGTCCCTGTAGGGATGGTTGGAACTGGCAATTCTTCATCAGAACACGTAGAAGTTATTCCTATGCAAGAAGAACTGGAAGTGAGGCTAGAAGAGGGAACATTTCCAGTACCTAACGATTGGCCGTACGGTGTTAAAATGGATTCCGACATGGTCGCTGCAGCTTTAGGCAACTCTGATAGTCGAAGTAGCTTACCTGAAGATTCAACACAAAATCCTCCTTACACGGAATATTCGGGAAATCAAGTTAAACTTGAACTGGAAGTGACGTTAACTCCGGAAATTCCTAATAAAGACAGTTTAGTGACAAGTTCGGCTAGTGGTGCTCCAAATTCAACGGTAACACCTGCTGTTAGTAAGACAGTTACTACGGTTATACCCCCGACAACGATAGTATGTTTGCCTTCGGTGGTCAATACGGCGTCATTACCGAATCAGCAGACGGTAGTTAACTCCGCAACTCAAGCAGCTAATTTGCCACGGGCAGGTATGGTACAGAGTTCGAGTGCCATTCCGTATATGCAGCTAAGTACAAGTCAACCAATCAGAGCAGTACCGACCCACAGCAAATCGAAAAATACTAACAATAAAACGGCCACAAGCAACAGGAATCGAAGCAACAATAAACCACCTCCAGGAGCTGTTAATTTAGAACGAAGTTATCAAATTTGCCAGGCTGTCATACAGAACAGTCCCAATCGGGATCAACTGCGTTGTCAGCTTAAACCACCTCCATCACTTTTAGCTGCTGCAGTCGTGAGTAACACCAAGAAACCTGACGGCAATCGACCCACACAATTCGGTAGTGTTAGTTCATCACGAGGAATCAATAAGACATTCACACCACCATTGCCGGCATCAGGAAGTTATCAAATGGTACCTGGTAGTAATGGAGTGAAGACCGTCACGCAAAAAGCAAGAGTCGCTTTTCAACAACAGAGACAGCCGAGTCCCCCCGTTGTCGTACGGCATGTGTTTACTTCTGGCCAAGGAATTCCTGTTACCATGGCAGTTCTACCACAAGCACAAACCCTCAGCCCTGAAGTGAGTGAGTACATGAGATAATTACCGGTAGAAATTGTGAAATTTATTTGAGTTTGTTTATAATTTTGCAGCATGTATTGTAAGCTTCATGTAGGGTTGAATCTCTGTAGAAATTTGGAATTTAAGTTAAAATATTCTTACCTACAGATTGTGCCAAATATTTGTAGACATTTCTTTAATGAAAATCGTTGTACATAATATTTAAATTTCATTTTTATTTCGTAATGTTACAATGCTAAATTTTAATGTACGTTAGATAGCAAAGAAAATTTAAAAACCGTTAACCTTGTATCAAAATAAATAATCTTATAGTGTAATAATTTAGTCCATTAACCTGAAGGTTGTTTTAGCAAAATGGTAACTAAAATATTCATTTTTTTGTAAATTTGCAGCATGTATTTTCTAACTTTTTTAAATGTTTTTTACATATTTTTCTGAATTTATTGAATTAGTGATTACCATCCGATTTGGCTTCAAAAGTTGTTTGGGCAATGTTTTTACACATTTAAAATATTTGATATTCCAAAGTAGTTATGGACGATTTTCAAAATCTTATTTTCCGGTTTTCCTTATTTTCTTGCATGCCGTTTAGGAAATTTCCAATTTCTCGTCGGATTATAAATAAGCACAAAATTTAGCAACTTTGCCAAATTTAAACCTATACTCAAGCTATAATAATACACGAAATCCCCTGTGTAAACTAAAATTTCAAACACCCTGTATAGTAAAGTAGTATGATTTTTAATTAAGTTGGAGTAAGTTTTAAGATACAACTTATACAGGCTGTGTATAAATTGGCGGAAGCGCTACACGTGACGATGTTCTTCGTAAAATTCTAAGTCGAAAATCTTGATACAAAAATGTTCTACCATGCTTCTTCCTATGGCCTCAGGAACCATTTAAAGAAAAAAAAATTGGCAACATTGCATACATTGATTTGCGTTTGGACATTTTTTTATAAGCAATTTTTACTTAGGTACATATTTACAATTTTTGTTCAAACTGAAAGCCTTCAGTTCGTAAACATAGCTGCAAACTTTTGGGTATCGTAAAACACAAACTAGAAATACTTACGAGAAAAACAGAGATGACAGCTAATAACAATATTGCCATATGTATTATTTTCATTCAATCAGTGATTTACACATTTTCAACACCAATTTTTGAAAGGAAGAACACAATATCTAGGAAAAAATACTATTCGAAATTTATTTTTATTCCAAATTGCAGCTTTTTCATTAGCAAGTATTAAATAATAATGCTTATTAAAGGACTAAATGTCAAAACTTTGAGGACCTCTTGCAGACACAGCAAGCATGGTACAACATTTTCATAATTAAGATTTTCGACTTAAAATTTTACGAAGAACATCGCCACGTGTAGCGCTTCCGCCAATTTTTACACACCCTGTATAGTTTAAAATTTAGTTTAGAGTTAATGTGTTATGGTAAAAAGCACGTCTGTGCCTGTTTTTCAATTGTTTTAGCATGTTTAGGCAGTTTCTGTTTGTTAACATTTGTGTATAATATGAGCATTTGTTTTTTAAAGGTAGTTGAAGCACAAGGACAAGTGGGCCACGTGGGACAATACATTCTCGTCCAACGTGCAGGTGTAGGTGACCCCCATAGCGTGCCCCGATCTTCCAGTGCCCCCCCAACTCAACAGCAAGTCCCTGGTCCAATAAACACCGGTACCACTTCTCATTTAGTGTCGGTCGGTGCAAGAGGTCGACCCGCAAGCGTCGAAATCGAACACCCCTCGTTACAACAACCCCCCGCTGATTTTTTCATCCAGTGTCCGAATCCTGGTACGCAGGCTGTCACGAGAAGGCAGCGCTTACCACAAGGTGTAGTTTACGGTGATGTTAGTGTAGAAAATCAGTTACAAAACTATACGATCATCGGTGAAAATGTAATGATCGATCATCCTGCGGCTGCTATGCAATCTCAAATGGTTTTGACACAAAAAGGGGCACAAATAAGACCTAGTAACAGTAATATACCTCCAGGAAGTGATACATCTTGTCCGTGTAGTCTAAAGGCTATGGTGATGTGTAAAAAGTGTGGAATTTTTTGTCATGATGATTGTATCGGACCGAATAAATTATGCCGTACTTGCTTAATACGGTAGGTGGTGTTAATATGCAGATGTAATTTTTTACATGGCTCGTTTCATGGTAGATTTTTAATAAATTTGTGTAAATATATTTACATTGTACATATGAAAACATTGTATAGTTCAATAATTAACGTTAATGCAAGTTTTTTTAATGCAAATTTGTCATGTCCTTAAATCTTGTCATTGTTTTTTAAACCTATAGTAACAGTTTCTTGTATCTGTATTATTTCCAATTTTTATGACTGTGCCCAAAGAAAATGTCGATGTTTGGTTTTTATCTCGAAAACTGCTATTGTTTTAGAGAAACAAAAGCACTTTAAAATTAAACTCTTGACAGGGCAGCTTGTTCTCAGTCAGTCTAAAACATCTATTGTATATTGAGAAATATATATAAGAAAATTGCCTTTAAATTTACTTATTTATTACTCAACAAATATGAATTAAAAAATAATTACATAGATTTATGGAAGGTTTCTTATGTTTTGTCAATGGTCATTTATCATAATCACAATAGCAATTGTAAATATCTGTGGATTAAAAATATTTTTTTTTGTTATTTCATGAAAGATCATTGAAAAACGTTGTTTGAAAATTAAAAATCTAACATCGAACAAGGCCAGTATTTTTGATATAAATAGCTGTGTAAAAACTTCGAAAACAAATGATAAATTATTCACGATTGTTTTAATTTTTGCATCATTTGAGAAATCAATAGTAATCGAGAATGTTGGTGGCACAATTTTTTCTTTAAGTGTTATGTACTTCTTTTAATGTTGACTTAAGGAATTAACATTCAATTGTTTATACATTCCTCATGTGTTAATCAAATGTTAGTGGAACTCTCTTGTTTATTTTGCAAAAATTAAAATTGTAGTTTTTATTTATTGGAAGAGTTAGCAGATTGTTTTTTAAATCATTTGTTTTCATAGTTACGTACTAAACATGACTCAAAAGACTTGATTTGTAGTAGTGATTTATTGTCGTAACAAGTATTATTATATTTTTATTTCAGATGCAAATCTTAAAGGCAAAGTCTTTATGATTGTGTGTTAATACTCACGGTAGCAAATTTAATCGAAAACTCTGTTTCATAAGTTTATTGTTTTATTTATGATGTACAAGTTTACTATTTTTTATTATTTAAATTATATATGAGATGTCACTTATTTTTATACTTTGATTATTTTATTTCTTATTTCCTGTAAGATATCCTTGTGAAACGAAGCATTTGTGTATTTTTTGCATATCATATTTACGTTGTACTTAAATGAGCTGCTCAGAAATCCTAAGGACTTGCGTAAAGAAATATAGATGATAACCTACCTCAAAATATTGGCGTGTTTTCTAAACTTTAATTGATTTAGTAATGAACAGTTTTGACATTGTTTTGTTTTCTCGATTGTTGTGCAATAATTGTTCGTAGGTTTTTGTTAAAAGTGTGCATTGTGTGCATTTTACATGTAAAAATAAGAGTATCTGATATACAAATGTAGTATTTTAAAAAAACATCACTTTCATCGTATTTATTTCATCATTTTTAAGTATTAAGCTTAGCCTTATTGAAAGCTTTGCTTAGAATATAGTGAATTGTTAAATAACTCAGTGAAATTAGAATTACTATGTACATTGCGTTATTTTCTTAGAAATAGTTTTAATTTTCTGTATAGCGTTTTATATTCAAAGTACTCGAGGTATTCTATTTGATAAGTTAAAACAGTTAGTCTGTGTACATATAGTAGTCAAAATTGATATATGCTTTAATTCCAAATACATAATCTGAAAGTATATGCTTCGTAGTTTTCAAACAATTTCCCCTCCCTTTATTCATTACACAGTTGCAGTTAAAATATGCCGTAAGTATAAGCCTAGCATCTTATTCAGTGTGTATATATTTTTTACCCATACAGCAGGTGCAGCTAGCCTCTGTCATAAGCAGTATTAAAAAACAATCGGTTAAATGGCAAATTAAGTGTATTATTATTTACAAAAAATTGCTTTTATTGAATTTTCCCAAGTTTTAAAGTTTAATTTTAAAAATATTTCAGGTACCATAGGTTGTACTTGTACTTAAAGAAAATTTGGTTGAGTTATCAGCATGCAATAATTATTATGAGTAATTTTTATTGAAATTTTTATTAAGGACAAAGGGGCCCATTAAAAAAATTTGAAATGAACTTTTTATTTAACAAAAAATAAATTTTATTCGTTTTTTTTTGTTTTTGTTATGTATCTCATTATTTAAAAAGTAATTTGTACAAAGAAACTGATATAACTAATTGACAAATTAAGATTTGTCTAAGGGTTTATAAGAAAATTTAAAAAGTACGATTTTTCCATTAGTTGTTTAGTTATGTCATAATCATATGGTTATGGACTTTGGTGCTTTTAGTTTTATGATTTTGTTACAATTGTATGTCATCTTGCGCATGCGATCGAAATTTGTCTCCATCATTCCTTGTTTAGAAAGATGGCAGACAACAAGTTATACGATGTTTTAGGTGTGAGCAGAAGTGCTTCAGATAACGAAATTAAAAAGGTAGGTATTTTAAAACGTAATTCTTTGTATTTTGTAAACAACCTTATAGCATAATTTTCGTAACATCTCGAAAATTACATCAGAATTTTGTTTCAAGGGTCGTTGGCGATGTGTTGTCAAGGCCAAAACGTGTACAGTTAAATAAGCTTTGTTTGTTAAATAACTGTAATTTTTTACAGGCTTATAGAAAATTAGCTAAAGAATGTCATCCAGACAAAAACCCCGAACAGGGGGAGAAATTCAAAGAAATTTCGTACGCCTACGAAGTATTATCAGATCCAAAGAAACGTCAAACTTATGACAAATTCGGTTTAAAAGGCATGCAAGAAGGTGCCCATGAAGGTTTTGGAGCAGATGATCTGTTCTCACACTTTTTTGGGGGTGGATTATTTGGTGGTTTTGGCATGGGAGGTATGCGCAGAAGGCCACAACGTGGTGAAGACACAGTCCACCCTCTAAATGTAACTCTTGAAGATTTATACAATGGTAAAACAGCAAAATTGCAACTTAGCAAAAATGTTATTTGTTTCGGCTGTGGAGGCAAAGGGAGCAAAAGTGGGTCGTCGCAATCTTGTCGAACGTGTAAAGGTTCGGGTATCAAAGTAACATACCGTCCAATTGCACCAGGCATGACCCAACAAGTGCAGTCGCGTTGCCCCGAGTGTTACGGCGACGGTGAAGTTATTAATGAAAAAGACCGTTGCACGTCGTGTAGGGGTAGAAAGGTATGCAATGAAACCAAAATATTAGAAGTGCATGTAGATAAAGGTATGAAGGAGCAACAGAAGATATTTTTCCGTGGTGAAGGTGACCAGCAGCCAGGCGTAGAACCCGGTGATGTAATTATTGTGCTACAACAGAAACCGCATGAAAAGTTTCAACGTACTCGTGATGATTTGCATATTAATCATACAATAAGTTTAACGGAAGCTCTATGTGGGTTTTCTTTTGTAGTTAAACAATTAGATGGTCGCGATTTATTGATAAAACATCCTCCTGGTGAAATTGTCAAACCGGGGGATATGAAAACGGTTGCCGGTGAGGGTATGCCCCATTATAAAAATCCTTTTGAAAAAGGGAATATGTACGTTACTTTCGAAATCAAATTTCCTGATAATCACTTTGCGAATGAAGCACAGTTAAAACAGTTGGAGAGTGTGTTGCCTCCGAGACCAGTTTTCACAATGCCTGAAGGTGAACACGTAGAAGAAGTCGATTTGCAGGATTACGATCCTAATATGCGAGGTTCAAGTGGTGGTCGTTTAGGAGAAGCTTACGATAGCGACGAAGAACATGCAGGCGGAGGTCCGGGAGGGGTTCAGTGTGCCCATCAATAGGTTGATTTTAATTAATTAGACTATACGTTGTTCTGCTGCTTTCTAAATAAGGATATATACATAAAATATGCAATGGACTTCTTGGTAGAGACATGAGTTCTTCATATTTATTTTAGCACATGAATAAAATTTTATTAAATTAAACGGTTCAGTTGATAGTGGAACTTATATTTCTACCAAATATATAGGATAAATTTTGCAGAATAATTAAACAAAATCAAGTTTATTTACAACTCAAAAAAACAATGAAACGACGAAGGCTTGAAAACATCAAATATAAATTTTTGAAAATGTTTGGTTCTCATGCAATTTCAGGTTTTTTTTACATTTTTATATAAAGTGCAGACTTGAATTAAAAAGATAATAAAGCAAAGCTTGAGATTTGCAAATAATTTTTTGTTTTAAAAAATTTTCATGTGGTTTTTTTAAGCCCTTTTATGCACTCCACTGTGTTTAACCACATTTTATTTCTTTGTCATTTTTCCATGTGACTTAGTCGATATATAAATTATGCGTATCATTAATTTTGTTCCGTAGGTGTTTCTCATCAAGTAATTATTTTGTAGTTACTTGGTATCCTTAATTTAATTATTGTCAGATTTAGAAATAATCTTTTTATTAATTTTGAATGGTCTCCGGGCTGCTTATTTCTAAATCTGATGACTCATGTGCTTACTTAATTGTAGATTCTCAGTATATTTTTCAATGTACACCATGTAAAAGAATTTCTTCATAATAAATTGCAGTAATCAGTTACACAAATCGCGATCATAAATAAAATTATTAAACTTTATGGTTTATTGTTTTCTTTGTTAATAAATGTAGTTACATTTACTTTCTTTTTTTCTGCTTTTACCAAAAACCTTTTTTATTTTAAGGAAAGAGTCATTGATTGGCTAGTGATAATTATTAAATTAGTGTAATACAGATTTCAACAATATTGTTGAAGAGGACTAATTGAGATTTGGGACCAAACAATAATATGGCTTTAAAACGATGCTTTTTTGTTACTTTAATATTCGAATGTAATTGGTGCTTACTCTAATTAGTTTTTTATCTTGAATGTTTTATCGATTGCATTAATTACCGATTAATTTGCCAACATGAAGTGGGAAAAACAGAAACCTTAAATTCCGTTTATTACTATGAACAATTTTTTTCTTAATCTAACAAAGTTAAAGGTTAGCTATTGGACAGCGGTTCTCAAACTTTTTGACTGTAGAGCACTTTTTACTTTAAAAGGCTAATACTGTAATACTGAGTCCTATTGTGAAAGTTTTATTTAAAAAAAAATACAGTTCAATTGTTTAATTATGTGATACATTTATATTCATACATTAAAAAGACTATTTGTTTAGTACATAAACTAGGTACAGTTAATTAGTCACAGTTCACTCGCTGCATAGGGCTTTAAATTTTATTTAGTGACAATTCATTAAAATCTTAAAAATTAAAAGCGGATTTTTGATATCTTTTTTTGAGTTGTTAATTTTCTTTCAGTTTTGCGGCTCCTTATAAGTTTCTTGACCGGGACATGTCCCGGTTTGCGGAATTTTGTCCCACTGTCCCGGTGAACAAATCAATTGTCCCGGTTTGTTGACAATTTTTATTATTAACTATAATAACGAGTCAAATATATGACAAACTGAAAAAAGGTGGGCTATATCCGACGCAAATAGAATTATTTGATGAAGAAGTTAAAGATTACTTCACCACTGCAATTAATTATCTGGAACAGTGGATTGCGCCACTGACAAAATATAAATTTTTTTGTGGATGGGCTTGCATGATTTTCCTCGATGGGAAAAAGTGGAAGAAACAGTTTCATATTTGCAGGAAAAATGCATTGAAATAAAAGATACGTGCTTTGAGGAAGTGATGTATTTGCAATCATTTATGGAGAGTCAATTGTCAGGCGATGAGTGGAAAGAAAAAAAAATGCACGATAATTGTCTAGATTTAAAAAAAAAACAGGAGAAAGAAAAAGCTTACTAAAAAGATGTTAATATCTGTACGCAATCCCAGGTCACATTTTTTTTTGATATCTTTGAAGTGGACCAAAGAGCGAAACTACCTTTTCATGAACACGGTTAAGAGCACTACTCAATGTATTTACAATTATAGTACAACTATGTAAATGGAGAAAAAAAACTGCTTCAAAATGTTAAAAATTCAGAAAAGTATGAATGGTCAAAGAAGGGCTCGTAAATATAATAGTTTTTTTTTTTTTATATTTAAAGTGATTGTGTAAACACCTCTTGCGTAACGCTCACCAAGGTACAGTTTATGCAATTTTCATTAATTTTAATAGGAAAAACAAATTCGGACTTCAATCAATTCAGATTTCGAACGGCCTCATGAAAGGAATTAAATTCGAAGGATGAGGCACCACTGTATTTGTTCCCACAAGACAAGACCAAATTTTATCATTCTTCATAAATGTTAACCGACCCCCCCCCCCCCCCTCCCACTCCTTCGGCCCTAATGTCCCGATCGGGGTAACGACATTTATGGCAGCGCTATTGTAGAGTCCTAGGGCACCATGGAGCACATTTTGAATACCACTGCGAAGGGTATGAAGTATTGCTACCCTCATATAAAAAGAACTAACAAACAATACTTTTTATAAAATTATGCTAATGAGCGGTGTTTTTAGTAATGCTTGTAACAATCAGGGGTGCGGTGGACACGGGCCCACAAGCCAAGGAGGCCCATGGGATGCAAAATAAATCGCTATGTCATACATTTAAAATCTCTGAACCACCAAGAGGTCGTTTACACTTTGCATCTACGCTAAGACAAACATTTATCTGAAGGGCTCATTATACTCTCTGCTTGCACAGGGACATATTCACTTCTTGCTACCCCACTGGCTTGTACTGTTATTTCGCGTCGGAATTCTAGTATCACCATATATAAAGACACTCATGAAGATGAACTTTTTTTTAGAAATCTGCGCGCCGTTTTTATGACTACGTTTTTCTTGGAGAAACCTGAAATTTGGTCCTCGAGGCAAGCTCTTTTGTGATCTTTATTTATTGTAACTTTTTGCCTCTCCTGTAGCTGACGCAGGTCTTCTGCGAACCCCTGCCCTGGGTTGAAACACTCCTGTCTAGTTGCGCAGTTTAAAAAATTAAGAAGATTGAAATAAATGCATATCAAGTATTAAATTACCTTTAGATGTTCAAAGTTTGCTCTAAGAAAGCTTCGAATCCTGAAAACCCCAAAGCCGAAAAAAATGTTAGCTCAAATTTTTGATATTCTCTGACATATCGTAGACGTTGCTAAGCTACTGATAGTTTTATGCCCGATTGCACAAAGCTCCGTCATACTTTAACACAGGGGTCCCCACCTTTTTTGTATCCTAGAGCCTAGAGCACATTCTTGAATACCGGTAGGGTGCGAGCACAAACTATTTTTTCAAAGAAAATTTATAGGTGAACATTGTTAATAATACACATAATAAACAGAAACTTTGAATAGAAACTTGTTAAGTTAAAATTTTAAAAAATCTTTTTGTCGTGGTAGAACAGTGGCGGGCTTACGCAAATGGGTCGGCGGGCGCCGTGGTGCCCGCAGGCATAGGGTTGGGGACCCCTGCTTTAACATATGATTAACTCTCCGTCTCATTATTCTTATTATAAAAACGACGTTTCGTGCTATCAGACTTCGGCGTTTTTAATATTGTTTATTAACTTAACTCAGTTGGTGCGTAAGAAGACCTTGTTTCCTTATTAATAACTCGGAACTTTTTGTCGCAATATATATCCGCTTCTAGTGTAAGTTAAAAAATATATTTGCAATTAAAGATAAATAGGTACCTACATCTTAAAATTTTCTGTAGAAAAAGCACCGCGCAGTTTTTTTTTGCTACTTACTATGTTCTAATAACATTTCAGAAAGTAGTTCGTTGAATTTCATACCGTTTTCATTTTTAATAGAGGCGCAGCTATTTTAGTAAATACTTGGCTTAAAGCGTCAACTAATTTTATATGATTTTATTGTGATGTGTGTATAATTCGTGACGTACAATTTAAAATATTTGATATTGCCAAACCATATATTTAACGTATTATGGTTATTTCCTTCAACTTCCGAAAAATAGTTTGCATGTGTGGTTTATTATCTTCGGATGTTTAGTGTAATTCAAGGACTCTGTATTCTTTAAATAAACATTTTACATAGTTTCGATATGACCTCTAAAGTTACACATTTATTGCAGACTTGCTTAGGGTAAATACTGATAAATAAAACAAAGAGTTTTAATAAATAAATTGAATTAAAAGTCGCTTATTTCTTATAAAGAATTAATTGTAGAAATGCAAGACCAGTTTCTTGATTAACCTCTTCGTCAATAGCTTATGTATTATTTAAACTTCTCCAGCATTTCTACAAGATATTTTTCTTGAAAAAGTCAAGATTTTTAGTTACACTTATTTGTATTACGTAAATAAGTTCCTGAAATAATTTAAGCAAGAAAGAATTTTTATTATTTCCTGCATAAAATTGTTGCAGATGTGGCGTTTACAAAGTTTTTATATTTAATTATAAAATTCAAAACGCTGTCGGTGTGAAACTTTTCAGTTACATAGAATCTTCAACTTTTTATCCCACAATTATAAATTTTTCAACCTTGTAACCCTTAAAGTTATAGGGATTATGGGTGATTGGAAAAAAATTCGAATCATAGATTCTTCATAATATGAAAAATATGTTTTCATTTGGGCATTGGCCTAAAAGATTACCTTAAATAAAATAAACTGAATTTAATAATTACAGCAAAATGCATTTGTATGGTTTCATTGAAACGTAGGCACAACATGCATGTTGCAATTGAAAAATCAATTTAACTGATATATATCTGATATATGAAACTATTTACGAATTATTATAAACTAGCAGTTGCCCGCAGCTCCGCCCGCGTACGTTTTTATTTTCTCTGCGTGTAAGTTTTTATTTTGTAAAAAAAAAGTGGATGAATTTACAAAAAATCAATATCAGGTAAGCAGGGGGTTTACCCAAACTCGAAAAACATGGCAGTGGTCTACGAGACAAAAAGTTTGGGAACCTCTGATCTAGAAGATTAAATAAACCAAGATGCGCTTACTAACCCGGAAATCAAGAATTCAACATAGACAAATGCCGGGAAAGCTTGAAGAACTAAATAATCAACTATTATCAAATTTTGTTTTTTCATTTAACGTGATTTCTAGTAATAAAATGCGTAAAGACCTAGATACCTAACACCTACAGACCTCAAACAGAATAGCGCCTTTTTGTTTACGTGTATCGTACTATAAAAAACGCCATTGTGTTGGAAAAGTTCTACTTAACAGTAGATGAACTTACAAAGTAAATAAAAAATATCGCGAAAACCAATTTGAAAATAATAAAGCTAGAATAAAAGATAAAATTTAATTTTTCTCGTGTATTTCTCCAAATTGCGTAAATTGTATGAAGCTTAATCATCAAAAATATGTATCAAGCGGAGGTGTGCGCCTCCAAAATTTATTTTTGTCAATCTATAAATATTATGTTTGAAATGCAGTAGTTACTAAGAGATTTTTGATTAAATGAAAGACATCTAAATAAAGCGTATGAGTATTTTTAATTGTAGTTTTGGCCATTAATTTTAAGACATAAAATTAAATTGACATTTTCACTCTGAAAACGTCTCAAAAGAATGTATTTTTATTTACATTTTAATGATTAGTTATACAAAAATTAACAATAAGAAGCTTACTGTAGCACACAGTCAAAAAAATATTTGTTTTTTTAAGTAAAACATCAATTTTCCAAGTCAGTGTGGAAAAGCTAGACGTTCTATGGTATGATTGGTTGCCTATATCACTGCACATTGTGTATGTATCGAACGGTTTTGACTCATTCTCCTATGCGTTTTCCTTTGAATTTCTAGACGTAATGATTAAAGGAAACGGTTCGATTTTCAGTAATAGTTACATATTACAATACAAACATATAAATAAGTTTGTGAAATTTCTTGAATTACCTTTTACAAAATCAAAATAGTGCCATAATTGGGCTCATTTTAAACGCAATAATTGAGTTATTCCCCTTACATTGATTGCCACAACTATTTAACGAAAGCAAAACCTGCTATGTTCTATGAAAATTACTTTTACAAGCATCAAACTCTTGCAAGTTTTGATTAAAAAAACTGGAATTTTTTAATTGTCGATGTACAACTTATTTTTTTATTTTCATGTTTAAATTCTGAAAATGCTTGTACTAATGTACTACCCAGTACCCACCATTCCTACCACTGGTAGTTTAAAAAGCATAGGTTTTTGTTATGAGAACACCCATAATCCATTTTTATCTGAATCTCGTAAGGTACAGATATTTTCATAAATAAAAACTTGAAAGAATGAATTCGTAATAAACTAACAAATGTGAAATAATGATTTGTAAGTACAAAAGCTCAAAAGAGGTTAAAGTCGGCCATTGTATGAATTTGTTATTGTTATTTATCATACTATTTTAACGTTACTCGCCGTTAAAAATAGCGAACACCGAAATTTTGGACGATTCAAGAGTAATTGTTGCAATTTAAATGGTTTTTTTTTTCATTCCTCTCTTTATTATCAAGTGTTGTCCGAAAAAAATAAACGTTAATAAACTATTCTTATTGCTAAGATACATAAACTTAACTAATAAATCATGAAAATGATTATTTTTCGAAATCTGTGAAAATGTAAAACCAGATTTAAGACTCTCTTCTCTTCATTAGTTGCAGTCTTATTTTAATATGTTACTAATATTGTTATCATATCGTTCCAACTGATTAACATACGAGTCTTGAAACTTTTTGAAAAAAAGATTTAAGTGACATTTAATTAATCTTAATAAATGAACCACTAAAATAACCCAATAAGTTATTCTTATTATTGTAACTTTAACAAAGAACGAACATAAAAGACATAAAGACATTTCAATGTTTTTAATAAGTAAAAGTCTTGAAGTGGTCTAGCATTTCTGCAAGAGATTCTTTGTTATTAAAGCTAAGTGATTTTTAATTAAACTTATTTATGGGTAAAATATTGATGATAATAGTCATCAAAAATAAATACAACGTAACAACCCAAATAGATGTTAATAAAATCACCAGCATTGTCACAATCAGGGAAAAGATAAACCAGATAAGATAAAGTACTAAAGTGTTTTAACAGATTTCTTTGAAATAGGTTTGTGGATGTTATAATTTACAACTTTTAATACCTTAAGGCCTCTTTATAATATTCATTGTCAATAACTATTGATAAAACAACTGAGTAATCACCTAAACTTAGATATTTGCCAATTTGCAATAATTTCATAAATAATGCATTTTTTTCAATTTTTGCAAGGGTTTTTTACGAAGTTTTTACACAACATGTAGTCTTTGCAAAAAAAACAAGTTTAATATTCACATTCAAACTTTAATGTTACACTTTTAATATCGATAGTTTATTTCTAAAAGTTGTCATTTTAAGGTCACTTTTTCATCTTGTGTTGTTGCTGTAACACAGCTTTTTTCTCTTTTTAATTTCGGCGTTAGTAAAAAGAAAAAAAATCTTATAGTAACAGTATAGGACGAATTAAAATGAAGAATTAAAAAGGGTGGGCTAAGAAAAGATCGTTTGGAAAGAAATTAGGATTTTTTCAATCTATGCACTAATCAGGTAGTGACGGAACAATAAGTTGATTAATTATTGAACTAAAACAATAAGACCTCGTTATAATAAAGATCACAAAGCTTGGAAGATGGAGAATATGGAGGTGATGTATTTTTTTTAATAACAATCATTGATTTAACTTGAAAATCTGCATATTGTTACTCAAAGATTCATCTTTGCCAAATTGGCATGATATGGCTCAAATTATCTCTTTTTGCTAAAAAAAAATCGTCGTACATAACCGAAGTCTGCGTTGATCTAGGCAGCAGTCAAACACAATAAAATAATGTAAGTCATTTTCCATAACATGGAAGTCAAGATCAACCAAAGAACACTTCTGAAGCAGAAAACACTGTGGGGAGAGTTCCACAATGATAAAGCTGTACAACAAAATTCTCAATTCACTAATTAATTTTATCTCTGGTCAAGAATCATAATTACAGGTTATATATAGCATTTGAAAATCGTAGATCTGTATGGTGAAAATTTGCCTTAGGCTGCGGTTACAGTACAGCCGTATTCGCGCGATGGGCTTCGCGCGTGTGCGACCGTATACGCGCGAATCAAAGAAACCAATGCAAGCATATGAGAGTGGTTTCGAGCGAATTCTCGCTTGTAGTGTAACCGCTCTTATATGCTTGCATTGGTTTGTTTCAGTCGCGCGAATACGGACGCGTACGCGCGAAGCTCATTCGCGCGAATACGCTTGTAGTGAAAACGCACACTTACGGTTAATTCAAATATGTGCACCAAGTCTGATCATTTCTTGGAAACAGATCAGAAATTAATTGAGCCTATGGTGACGAGTTTTTCTGCAATTATATTTTATCAATCGGTAAATGTTTAAGATGTACTTATATGCGTCTAAAAGATAATCTTTATGACTGATAAAAAACTTCAAAAAGATTTTTAATATAATGCAGCTAAGAAAATTCTTTGCAAGAAATACTAAATCCACAGGTTCTGGCTTGTACACGTGAAAGTTGGTTTGTGAACTTCAAAGAGAGAACTCTTGTAACGTTAACAACTAACGGAAGAACAACATCCTCACAACCTCACACCATACCGTGAATTATGGGTAGTTCACACGGTGACTTTTAAAGTCGCGATTTTAAAAGTCGCGACTTTAAAAGTCACCGTGTGAACTAAAAAGTCGCGACTTTTTAAAGTCGCGTTAAAGTCGCGACTTCGATTTGACAGTTCGACATTTGACGTAAGCCTACCATATTTTTATATTTTGACATAACAGACCAATAAGTTAGGTTAACCTAACCTAATATACATTTGTTTGTCATCGATTTCCAATTTATCATGTCCCCAATAGATGTTCCAATGATTTTAGAGTATTATCAACAAATAGCAACTTCAAAATAATTAGTTGCTCTACAATACTCGATGCTGCAATTACAAGAGCGGCCATTTTTATTTTAAAGTCGCGACTTTTAATTTGGGTAGTTCACACGGTGACTTTTAAAATCGCGACTATAAAAGTCACCGTGTGAACTACCCATTAAATGGTCAATTCCGCTTTTAAACAAATCATCTTCAATCACGTAAAATAACTTAAATCCAAACAGTATACTTCAATAAAAGAGTTGTCCTAAGTAATATTTTCTATATTGATCACATTTAATTTAGCTTTATTTATATAACAGATTTTTTTATACCACTCTTTGTATATCCCCACGTACAGAAGAATCTGTAGAAATATTTAGGTCAGTCCACCATAAATAATTGAACACAATACAACAAACAGATTCCTAAACAATATTAGCGGTTTCCGATTTACATTTAAATGTTTCTTGCAACAATGACTAAAGTTCACTTTTTATTTGTCAATGATAGCCACTAATCGGTTGCAAATCACTTTTTTGTTGAAAGAACAATTAAGAGTTTTTACAGTATTCATTAATTTTTGTAATTTCACGTTTGATCGACATCACTTAAATATATTTTAAATATCTACTCAGTAGCTAAACGTAAGTGTTTTTTTTTATTGAACAGAACGTGGAAGCTTGAAAAGACTGGATTATAAATAATTGTTGTCTTTCGTACACATGCAATGGTGCCTTTATATTTCTTTTGGCCCATGGGCGCTGTACGATTACGGGTTATTTAAAGTCCTACAATTTATTGCACATTAAACAAATTAAAAAAATTGTTTTTGTGGCCCACTAAAAATTGGGTGCATAGACTCGCATTTAGTGCGTCTCTGACTAATATTGCCTCTGCACAAATTTTATACTACATTTATTCTACAGAATATTTGATTTGTGTTGTTCTGGAAGAGATTTATAATGGAAAATTCTCAATGTACGTTTTTTTTGTCATACGTTTTTTGCTACTAACATCGTCGTTGGCCCACACAACTATTCCTACTTGTATTTAATTTTACACTTCCATAAACTGGCATTTCAACTGCGTATTTCTGTGATCAGGAGATCATGTTTAACAAGCTTGTTGAAATTTTGGAGGTATCCGCTCTTGCGAATCTGAAGAATGTTAGCATGAGCTTAATAAGACAAACAGCGGTTTCAATGTTGACTGAGGTGCTTAAAATCATTGTAGCTTCCATCAAAGTTTTTGAGAACTTCGTTATGAACAAACGGAAAGCAACGGACGGAATAAAGAGGCTGCTGGCTTGTTAGTTAACGCTTACTTTGTTCAAGTCATCTTCAAAGGCTTGTGTATCGTTACTTCTGTTGTTGGACATGGGAGATGATCCAGTTAACCCATCTACGTAGTTTTTAAGTTACCATTGCTTGTACAGTTTATCATCCATGTTTTATGTATGTAACTTCAAAGTGAATTTTATTTGAAGTCGCTAAAAATCTCATCAAATAAAGTTGCTTTTTCAGTATTATTTAAAAAGTGTTATAGTAATATTAAAGATTGTGTTCATAAGTCGACTCTGTATTAGAACCTATAAATGGATTATTTGGCATGTAAACATCATTCTTCAATTTCCACAGCGAAGAAATCGCTTTGAGTTCCTGGAAAACTTAAACAACATTGTTTGAATAAGTCTGAGATTACAGTTTTTTTTTTATGTATGAGTTTACATTATTTGTTAACTTTTAACATTTTTTCGATTGCATAAATGGTAATAATTAAGTCAGCCTGTACTTTGATTATTTACTTATAGTTAACATAATGAGTTGATTAATTAAATTGTTGGTGTGTGAGAGAAGATGTGAAAATGTAGTTTTAAAGTTGCAGATATGTATCTTATAATAAGAGCTTTTAATACATTTGACTTCATGATATATGTATACGCTTAACATCATGCAAAAAAAAACATCAATTACAAAATTAAAATTGAAGACACAGAACAACTGTGAGATGTTTTAAACTATTAACAAAATAATAATCCAGTGTAGCCAGCCAGTTACACAGAAGTTGAATTAAATTTGTTCTGCTCTTCAATTTCCTAATTTTTAATGAATTAAACTACAGTTAAGTTTATAAAATTCATTGTTTAAAGATCAAAATTAAAAGATATTAGTCAGATTGTTGGCGTAAATTTTCCGTTTCATATTGAAAGTGTCCACCAGCAACCACAGTAAGCTTTATGTACAGCAACATCCCAAAAGCAGATGTTTTCTTTACTTATTTCAGTTGCTGAATTAATTGTGTAGAAGTTTTGTACCTTAACCTTGTCTTTCACGAAGTGTCATAAAAAAGTTATGTAGGTACGTTCAGGAAGCGAGGGTTACATTCAACTTTCTTCAACGTTCAACAATCGTTAAACTCAGCATCAAGTCCACTTGCTTTATTGTTGTAATGTGGTGGTGAGCCGTCTTGCTAAAAGGAAATGTTTTCTTCATTGTTCTCTTTACGAATATGATTTTGATGTAAAACTAATTGTAAGTATTAGCTCCAAATTAATAGATCTAAGTTGCCTTAATACTTCTCTTTAACAACAAAAAATTTAGGGTTTTTTGTCAAAATTTTCTATGATAGTAAAAGCAGTTGTAATAAATTATAATTATTAATTTATTAAATGATTTTTTTGCACTTAATTATGTTTTTCAGAAAACATCGCTTGACTTCAAACTTAGTTCAGCAATGATAAATTTTCAATAATCGTGATAGACACCAGGTAAAGATGAAGACGGTGGAAACAAGAATTGAAGAAAGGCAGTTGTGTTGGTTAACAACATATGTAGAATGACTATAGAAAACCATATGAAACAAAACCACGAAAAAACAGAAGAGGTGACCCAGAAAAAACTGGCAAGAAGAAAAGAAAAAATCAAAATGCATTAAAAAATTCGCACATTATAGGAAATCGTGAAAATCCAATTGCAATTCAATTCATTAGTCCTATACCTTACAGTAGATGGACTAAAGACTAACCTTTTCGGTGCGCAATGCTTTTAAACGGTCCGTGCCTGCAGTGCGCATAACTTTCCATGCGGTAACGTTCGGGCGAGTTAATTCGTCTCGAGCATCTTGGGCCGCGTAAAAATTTGGCGAGTATACTCGTCCAGTGCACCGAAAAGGCTAAGAAGTATTTTTTTAGCACCTACAGATAAGGCCTAAAACTGTCACTTTTTCATCAAAGACGAACTGATATATTTATGCAACCTTATTATAAAATAAAACTATAGCATATTCATCTATGCTGATTGTTTGATAATTAGCTTTTAAATAATGTATGTTTTTATTTAACAATCTCCTTGACGATGCAAACAGAAGAAATAGTGTTAGTCAACAACCAACAACTGTTTTGCAACATCTACGAACGCTAAAGTTTTTATGTGACCATCAAAAATTAGATTTACATTAAAGATGTTACCTGATTGCTACTCCTATACGCCCGATCAAACCTAATATGAAATGCAAAACTGTCATGATTTTTTATTTAATTTACTGTGCAGCGGAATCTATAGAAAAACAACTCCTGAATATCCGAATTAATTTGAATTAATTTTTCTTTGATTTGCACTTGTTGCTGATCGACAATTAGCTAGAAATAACTTTGTAAATTTTAAGACATAAATATGACATTATCGCTTACAATAATTATCAATATTAATAAAACATAATAGCTTTATTATGTGCGTTTAGCATAACCCAAATTTCTCTCATGAAGTATGTAACCATGAAAATTCGATTCGCACTTGCTCATTTGGAGTTCAAGCTCATAAAGAAATAGCGAAACAAAACTTTCTCTTTTACACGTCAAGGTTAAAAGTAATGGATATTAGAAATTATTCACCGATAATTGCATCCTAAGTGTTGAATAAATTCATTAGCAGTTTTGGGCCTTTGATCAGAAATATCTTGAAATTTAAACAAACATATTTATCGATCGATCTAATGCAGGGATGAGCAACCCGCGGCCCGCGGGCCGCATGCCCGCCTCACGTTGTCGTGTGGCCCGCCAAAGCTTTACTTTTTGACTTTTTAAATATATATTCTTGTGTTAAATTATTAAAAAAAAGGCCATTAAATTACTTAAAAAATATATAGATATATTTTAAAGCATTTCATAAAAATGTGCTATCAAGAGAACTGGTTGTAAAATGCTGGCGTTTGTTCGGTTGCTAAAAGTGTATTTAATGAACTATAATCATTGGCTTGAGAGTCACCGCACACTACAGACTTTTAATCGGCCGACAGTTTGATCGTTTCGCAAATGGAATGAGTGTTTATGAGAGCGCGCACACGTACAGATTAAAAGTCAGCCAACTAAGTAATACAAATCCCTATCATGGCCCGGTAACCATCAAACTGTCGGCCGACTAAAAGTCTGTAGTGTGCGGTCTCTAATACTGTTGACTCGAGCTCGACAGTGTCCGCTTCGTAGTGTTACCAAAATCAGGCCAAACTTCTCATTAAAATTTGTTTAAGATTTTTTCCCATAATAATTATTTTTTGCTGTTTTTTTATAGTATTTCTATTATATGTTTTATATGTGTTATTTTTTGTATACGGTTGTTATGTTGTTTATTTTGTTAATAAAGAGTTAATTTGTGTTTATCATCTAGTGTTCCTATTTTAATCAGGGCATGAAACCGGTTTTTTAAACCGGTTTTTTAAACCGGTTAACCGTTATTTTTTGTCAGAAAAAGTGATTTTTTACCAAAACCGAAACCGTTATTTTTAAAGGCAAAAAAAACGGTAACCTTTAACCAAAATAATAAAAAACCGGTTTTTTTAACGTCTTTTTTTTAATAAAAATTACGATGAAAAATACAAAATCTGTAGTAAATGCGATTAGTTTACCAAAAGTCATTACTGAACTCTTGATTGTACATTTATTATAAAATTATAAATAAATAATATCCTTTCATACTTTGCATTCCTGATCTAAATAATTTTAAAAACCGGTTAATTTAACCGGTTTTTTCTAAACCGGTTTTTTTTGCGAATAAAACCGGTTTTTCAACAAAAACCGTTATAAAAATAAAGTTCTCGATTTCGGTTAACCGTTAACCAAAATTTTTTTCGGTTTCGAGCCCTGATTTTAATACGTTTCCTATGTGCGGCCCGCACAAATTTTTTAAATTTATAGTTGGCCCGTTATGAAAAAAGGTTGCTCATCTCTGTAAATGAATACTTTGATAACTAACTTAGAAGTAAAAAAATACTTTAACAAAATAATCAAATAATCTCTTTCTTTTATTAATTGAATAGGCGTCCTCGACAAATTTGAAGAATTTTAAATTAAACTGGTTTGTTTACTTTAAATGGCCAAAATGTGCACCATCAACATCAGTACAAGAGCAAAATGTTTCACCAAGTGTTTTGTAAATTAAAAGACATGACACAAGAGAATGCTTTTTGCCTCCTGTTGTATTTGGGGATTGTAAATTTACCGACTTTTTGAATTACCGGTAATTCGGTAAAATTGTCAATCAAAACCGGTTTACCGGTAATTTACCGGTAAACCATAATATTATAATACATACATATTTGTTTCTTTTTAGATTTTCGCAGTTACTAAAATTTTTAATATACATAGTTTTCAGAGTTTATCCACGTATCCCTATAGGAAGAGCTTGCCGAAACGTCGAGCCAATTTAAATATTACACCATATTAAAAATATACATATTGATATACGTATATTTATTTATTATGGAACTGATTGGGATAGTTAAAGCCTAAACTATCCCAATCAGTTTCAAACAATATATCAGTCAACAGCCATCAACGTAGTTTTTTTTAATGTAATAATAATATAATACAATATAAAATAAGAATATATAATATATAAAATAAAAATATAATTCAGCATTACAAAAACACTTGAAAATAAAACTATTCTGAACATAAAATTTAAAATGATAAAACATAAAATATATTATCAAACTATTAACAATATTTGTTATTTTAAACTTATCTTAAAAAATAAGCACGTAGAAAACAATTTATCTAAACAAACTGTCATCACCTAATTGCGACCTAATTTTTGTAGAAGATAATCCAGCCACGGAAAAAGTTTTTTCGGATTCTACACTTTTTGGTCGAGTAGTGAGTAATAAACAATCGTATGCCATTTGTACCTATACATTTTCCCTTTATTTTTTCTCCTTGAAAATACGTCAATTCTTTTTAGATTATTTGATTTAGATTTATATCATAGTTGGAAAGATATTGTAAAATTACCGGAATTACCGGTTAAAAATAGGCAAAT
Organism: Elmis aenea; assembly: GCA_947652605.1. Taxonomy (NCBI): domain Eukaryota; kingdom Metazoa; phylum Arthropoda; class Insecta; order Coleoptera; family Elmidae; genus Elmis; species Elmis aenea. The sequence goes on from OX393580.1 coordinate 27,453,306, forward strand.
TACCGGTAAAACTTGAAGAGCATTTTCTGCGATTTACCGGTAAACCGATTTACCGGTATTACAATCCCTAGTTCTAGTAGCATCCACGTTCTCTCCAATATTGGCAGTTGGCGGTTGTTAGATCTGGAGGTCTTCGTAGAATTTCAAAAGCACTTCTTCGCCGACCTATCTAAGGATCAGAAAACTAATTGTATAAATAATTTAGCTTTGCTATTTGATAATTACTTCATAGTGCGAAAATTGCTCTTTTTTGCTTAAAAATAAGGAAAAGAAAATTATAATTTTGAATATTTTAATGAAATATTCATTTTTAAATGTGTATAAATAATTTTGCAAATATATTCGGTAGGTTGACAACGAAGTTTTTAGTTAGATTTGAATTGCTTGTTCCAGTTGGCTATTCCTTTAAGTTTAAAAATTATGTCGCTTTACTGCGTATAAATGAAATCAATTTGGAAACATACATTTCAACTTTAGGCAGTGGCGTAGCGAGGAGGGCAATGGAAGTATCGATGCCTCGGGCGCCAGTCTTGGGGGACGCCGCGAAGACAAAATTGTTTTGCTTGTTTTCGCTTATTTAAAGCCAGAAAACCAAAATGCCATTATAATTTTAAAATTTGTGCTTATTATCGTAACAGTGTATTTGAATAAATAATACAACATTATTTTACTTGAAACTCACAAACTACAATAAAAATACGAACAAGGGGGGGAGCGAAAAAAAATACTATGCCCCGGGCGCCATTTACCCTTGCTACGCCACTGACTTTAGGACTGCGGTTTGTTTATGTGTAACTGATATCAATATCACATACTAATAATACTCATAATCAGACAAATTTTCTGAACCGCTGATGGTGCCCTTAACTAGCTAGGGCCCTTATAAACCTGGCGCCGAAAACTTTCGCTTGACTCAAGAACCGGTACTGTAAATTTAATTATTGCTAAGTTTAGTTCTAAATTTACATCGCCATTTTTCCAACTTTTCCTTCAGTATTAAAATACGCTAAAATAGTATATTTTATAACACAGTTCACTTTTGAAGAGGTACAAAAAAAACGCTGTGTGGATACTTTAATTTGTTACCCAAAACCTAAAAGTAATGTTTAATTCAATATTTTATATTCTCAAGTTTCAATTTACTTAATCATATCAGATAACTCTCCTTTGAAAAGAAAGAAGAGATACAGTTGATATACCAACATCTCTGTTAAATTGAAGTGTCTACATTACATTTGAATACAATAAAACGGATTATGAACTATTTTTTTTCCTTTTTAATCAGTTTGTTATCATTTTATTACGTGTGGATATAATTATAAAAAGACAATTACAAAAACTATACTTATATCTACTTTTATTTATGTGAAATAAAGTCTCTTTATGCGTTAATGCCAGCGCATCCACCGATTTTGTAACATTAATTTAAGTGTCGCTTATCTCGTTAAATTTCAATTAATAAAATCTTAAAAGAAAATATCACATGAACATAAGTCATTTAAACATTTAAAAATAAATGTGTTTTTGTGTTGATCATAAGTTTATACAGCAAATGTTAGATTACAAATCATTGTAGGTATTTAAAATAAGAAGGTACACTATATCTTCGGGTAATCTTTAGTTTTTACGCTTATTGTTTTCGAAAATATTCTAAAAGTACATACATTTCTATAAAACTATTAAATATGTTGTTTATTCTTGACACTAAAAGATACAACAGGAGATGAAGAAGAAGTTTTTACGGGTTTATTTTATAATGCTTTTGTGCAGTAACAGAAATGTATTAAAATAGTTGGTACACTTTTTGTGTTCAAGATTCTAAAATATCTTTTAGATTTGGGTTTGAACTAAATGTATTACAACTTACGACACCGATTTGTGGTTTTTAAACACATAATTATTGGCAGCACTTGGAGTTTTCTTTGCTCTAAGTCTCTCGTTTTTACCTTTTGGTAATGGAAAAAGATTTCTTAAACGGACGTCTTTTCAAAACGAGATTTAAAAGTCCTACTCCTGTTTCTTAAAAAGTTTTTCCAAGAACGGACAACGCTTCTAATATTATTCTAAGATCCCATTTTTTACATGGTGGACATCTACAAAAGTAATTAACGAATTTGCTCATAAGCTGTTTTTCACTGATAGCTGTGCTTCATTTTCCGCACTATGAAAATCTAGAGACGCTTATCATATCCTTAAACTACTTGTGCGTAGATAAGATTTTTGCAAACGCAATGCGATCTTAGTAATTTTTTGGAAGAAGCCAAAATACAATAATCACAAAAGCACCAAAAATGAGGCTGTTGAAAATAATAATTCAAAGCCACTTTTGGCGGATTCATGAGGCAAAAAATTGGCCAATATCCAATCCAAAAAAGCTTCTAGCAAAATGTGTTTTTCTTAAGATTAAAAAAAGTTTGCTATACTAACAAAAATACAATTATACTTATTATTATTATTTCCGCGGAGGTGGTCCCCTTTCGGGTTCTTGTACTGCGACCTATTGGTCTATTGTACCTTCTGGTGATGGTCCCTTAAAGGAGTCCTGTGTTTTTAAAAAACTCCAGAATTTTCTTTAAGGGTGTTTTTCTTAACTCTTCTTGGTTGGCTTTTTTCATCCCTAGAAGTGTACGCCGATAGGGTGTGAATCCTTCACACTGGCATATTACGTGAAGAGGAGTTTCTTCTTCTTCACCACATCCTCTGCATATGTCGGTCTCTGAGAGCCCTATTATGTAGAAGTTTTTGTTTAGCCTACAGTCTTGTGACGAGTCCTGTGGTTGCTCTGATGTCTGCTCATCCTGAGCATTTCTTCTGTCTTTTCTTTTGAGACCATTGACAGGATAGCCTTAGAATGGGCTTGTCCTGCAACTTTTTCCAATGAGCATTATGCCCTTGTATTAATATGTCATTAAGACACCGTTTAACTGTTCCATAGGTTGTACCAACTGCGGGTTCTGGTCCGAAGAAAGGTGTCTCGCTGCCAATTTTGACTAGGCGACCTGCCTTCTCGTTCCCTGGTATATTTGTGTGCCGTGGGCACAATACCAGTTTAAGATTATTCCTGCTTCCTAGCACGTTTAGTGCCCGTATGCAGTTCTGAGTACTTCCGACGAGCCAAGAGCTTTTAACGATGCTTGGCTGTCGGACACTATTAAGATTCTTTTATCAATTATACTTAACTATTTAGTAATCTTTACATTATCTTGTGGCTTTTGTACTTAGCCCTTTTAGACCTGAATTGACTTTTACTGTTCATTTATTATTAGTAATATAATTTGTAACTTAATTATTAATTTTTTGTAAATCAAATAAAATGTATTAAATGGCAATCAGAAGCATTTGGAAAACTTAAAAACAATGTCAGTTGTAACAAAATGATAAATAAATGAAAATATTGTCCATGATCATGTACGCCAGGTCTGAAAGTGTTAAGGTATAAGTATGGATAAACTGAATACAATTATTATTTACATCATATACAAGCGTTTGTTTAATTTGATTTTTTATAAAATACAAAACGCTAGAAGTTGACAAAAATCAAATTTTCTGTAATCTAATGTGCCTGGGCATAGAAAAGAATGAATGTATTCTTTTCTATGTTCTTGCGCACAGTTTTGTGGTTCATTCTTATTGACTTCTGACTATTGTATACTTTCCGTCGACGCCCTGCTATATCGTGGTTGATAACATAGTTTCACTATAATTTTTTCCGGCTTGATAATTTTTTCTGCCGTACGTCAGTTGCTATCTAGGTATTTTTATGTTTTTGTTGAACTTGGTTCTCGGGCGCTGAACCGCGTCTGTTGCTGGTCTCTAGAGAGACCGAGTTCTCGACGTTTCGACGAGGTCACACTCGTCATCTTCAGGAGTCTGGATTGATTATGTTTTTAATTATACACTTTTGACTATAACATGCAGGAAAGTATATGAAGTTAAAATCCTGATATATTCAACCAGAAAGATACCAGCCTTCGACAGGAACTCTTTATTTCGATTAAATTAAACTATAAACGATAGTTTTTTAAATTGATAAAACGAACACATGGTGTAATATTTTTACATATTTCTTTCTTCAATTTTTCACTTAAAATTTTTGATATTACTCTGCACTTTTTATAAGTGATGTACTTTCATAACAATTATTTAATTTGGTTAGAATTGTAGCTATCGGGTTGAACATAGTTTCGGAATAATATTCATATTCTCCTTTATTGCAGCCATTATAGGATTATAACAAATTAAGTTAAGGTGTTTAAAATTGTAACACCCCAATTCGAATGTTAAAACCGACTTATAATAATCTTTGTAAGAATTAAAACATTTTATTTGTGTATAATAATACAATGTTTATAAACAACATTCAAATATATTGTTTCACATTTTAAAGTCATTTTTGTATTATCAACACTTCTATTTTTTTATGTCATTGTTGATTCTTTTTAGTCTCTGTTGTATACAACCACATGTTTCACTTCCTGTCGAGCCTGCTTTAATATTGGAAAACACTTTAAGGCATATTCAGATGTAAAACTGTCACAATCTATAAGACTACTTTTAGGGGATGTGTAAGCTTATTACGTAAAATACATATCAAGGTACAAAAAAACATAAGACATAATTTGAGAACTAAATCTTACAAATTGATTAAGGAATTTTTTAATAATAATAAAATTGTTTGGAAAATTAAAGTTACAATAATTAGATTGCTATTTTTTTTTTTAGTGGCTAATGACAAAAGATTCTTCGAAGGCAAATAAGTGTTTTTTAAGTACACTTATTAATATAAATTACTGTTATGATTCAAAACTGAAAATTAAAATTGAATGGTCATATTAGTGAATATTTAGCTTTAATCTTTACAGCTTTTCATATTCTTTTCAAAACAGTCTTCTTTGGGTTAGGGTTTCTTCTTGAGAATTTTTTAAGACATTTGTGATTTTTTAACCACACAATTCTCCAAAAATTTTATTACATTTTTCGAGAAATTCTGGAGGTTTTTCATTCTTGGTAATTTACAATATTTGTGGAAAACTGAATACTTGATAATATGCAAAGATGTATTAAACTTGTTGAATCCACTTAAAATTGCTGTAGAGGAGTTCAGAAAACATTACACAAATTTGTTGAAAAACGAAGAGATTCTTATTTTCTTGATTAACAATTTAAATAATCAAACTACCATTCTTGTTGAAGAATTGTTAACTGAAATATACAACTTTAGAGGACTGGCACTGTTATGTGCAGCATACAAAATTTACGAAAGAGTAATTGAAGAAATACTCAGAGCGAAAGAAGAAACTAAATGGGGCATACTCAAGCAGGATTTGGAACAGGAAGATCAATCCGATTGGATCTTAGTGATGAAACAGATCACCAAAAAAATACAAAACACCAATAACTGGAGTGACCATATTTTACTGAAAATATGAAAACGGAACACTATTTTTTTGATTTTTTTCCTGCCAAAATTTTATTGAAAAGCTTTTTTTTATTTGTCAATATTAGGTGGTACCCTTAATCTTCATGGTCAGTATTTCTAAAATTTGTCCAAATCTAATTTCCAAAAGTTATTTATTTTAACTAAAATGCACTGGATTTTACCGTTTTGAAATTAAAGATCACGATAAACGGTCGGTGGGCTAGTCAGTCGTTGTATGAGCTGCTTTAAGGAAAAAATATGCAACATTTGATTCCTTCTTATTGCAATATATGTAGGTATGATGCGACTGGACCGATTAATTAAGAATTTTGTCGGGTCCGTCTTATGTCGCCAATCCGCCCCACAGTGTAGTTACTTTACTTTTATATTATCGGGAGTAAAAATAATAAAGCTAGATATACTGAAACAATAAAAATCGTAAAACGTACTTGGTGTTATAGCACGAACAATAAATATCATTAAAAACTGTCGACGCCAGTAATTTTCGTAAAATAGTTAGAGGTTATAGAAGCGTGGTTATCTTCGCGCAGTTGTAGCAGCGGATTCCACGAAGACACACGAAGTCTCAAACCGTCAAACGAATTCGCTCAAATATACCGATCGTGACGTAAATATAAAAATAAAGAAACATGAGACATTTAAGTGTTCCGAAAACCTTTGTCGGGACAACGGAACAAAATGCAGAGAAACGGGACGTCCCATAAAAACTGGCCACCCTACCAATATTAAGCTTTTGGTATGTGATGTCCTGTGGGTATGTGCAATAGACTTAAAGAAAGCCTTTGATGGTATACAAAGAGAAGAAATATAGAAGACGATTAAAGAAAGGGAAGCAAGTGATAAGATGATCAAGGTAGTGCAATGTATATGTATGTACCATAAAACAGAAAATGTGGTGAGAATAGAACACAACAAAGGGATTTTTTACAACAAAGAAAGTTAGACAGGGAAGCATTCTGAGCCCAGTGCTGTTCATAATGATAATGGATAACATCTCAAAAAAGGTAAGCCATACATAAAGGCCCGCTGCAAACGTACGTTTTTCTGCCGTCCGGCAGCCGCACAGTACCGATGCACACGTACGTTCGCCATGCGGCAGCCGTGCCGGATGTACGTGTGCAGCACCCAATAAATGTTTTCTAGTACTTTGCGCCGCAACTCCGGCAACCGCATGGCTGCCGGACGGCAAAAAAACGTACGTGTGCAGCGGGCCTAAAGGTAGTACCTACACCTAGGTTATAAAAAATTTGTGCCAATACGAATTTATGAACTCATCTATGCAGATGATCTAATTCTGTTCGGAAAAAAGGAAAAATTACAAAACAGAATTGAAAAATGGACAGACAATTTAAAAAATATGACTTGAAAATAAATTTAAAGGAAACTATGACGATGGCAAATGATACAGAAAATAAAGAAATAGTAGTGCAAGTAAAAAAGAGACTTGAAATATTTGGGCCATTGCTGGAGGAAACTACCAAAATTGAATAAGAAATAGCTAACAGAACTAACAAAGTAATGTCACTGTATGGAATTTTGTATAGGTAATGACAAATTTACATTGGTATAGTAGCTAATGCAAGTTACTGAATCAAGTAAGAAAATTTAGCTACTTGCAACGTGTAGGCAGTTTTGTTTGGTACTTGCGCAAGTAAACAATTTAGTGACTTTTTGAGTAAATACTACTATTACTATTTACTTAAAGACGATATTCCTTTTTTTGTCAATTACTAAACAAGAAATTAGGAAACGGTACTAGCACCATTGCTATATGGCTGCGAATCGTGCGTTTTAACAAATTCTATAAAAAATGAGCAACATTTCTGACAATTTTATTTTAAAAACAAGAAAAAGGTTATCATACAAATCGGCAACTGCTTTTAAATTTTTAAAAGTTCAATCGAAACGAATCAACAAATGAAGGATTCTACCAAATAACAAAATAATGATAATTGCCGAACATTCGCGTAACGTAAAATGCAAATTATACAACACAATTTGCATAACAACAGGTAAATCATAGCAAAGTGTGATGTAACAAACTAACTTAACAACTGAAAAATAAAACAATAAAAAAACAATACGTTCTTCCTTAGGTTTAAGGAAGAAATGTAAATCAACCTTCATCTTAATAAAATCGAAATTTCAAAAACAAAATATTTTTGATAAAATCTTAGCAAATTAAGCAAAATTTTTCAAACATAAAAATATACATTTAGTTAAAATGCGCACAACTTTTCAGTATAAATTATGTAATTTAATAAATGTTAATTCTTTTTTTATAAAATCTAATTACAACACTTGACCACTTTTTATAAAATCACAATTTTTCTCCTTAACAACTAACCAAATAAATTTCAAATTTGCTTTAGCATCTTTATAATTAGTAAACGTTAGATACTTGGCGATTTTATTTTACATACGTCTCCATGTTTAACTAATTCTTAAGCCTTACATTTCAATTATTTTTGAACACTAATGCGACCTTCAGTACTCAGCAGAAAGATGTTAACGTTTGCAAAAATCTACTGGCAAACGTTTTTAGAAACCGCAAAGCTACATTTGATTAATCTTTCAATTTCAACTTAATTTGGATGACAGGAAATAGAATTACTAGGCACACTCTTAAGTTGGACTTTGGGGTCCGAAGTAGGTAGAGTAATCATGCTGAGTTATTAAAACTTAAAAATTGCATTTATGTTTGTGTCCCCAACATTCCAAGCGATGCTGAGCCTAAATCTAGTCGGTTATAATTTCCTGTTGCGATAATTTTAGTACTGGATTTTGAAATGCAATTTTCATGTCAATTATTTGCTTTTATCACACGATGAACATGATTGTTTCCTCAACTGGGTATGAAGTGTTTCATGAACAAAAAACAAAACTGAATTTAAAGGTTGAAACGCTAAAACAGTTTATCGCACTTTCGATCTAAACTCATAGTATTTTTAAAGTATTTAAAAATAAAAGAATTATCTTGAAAGTACAATTAAATTTTAACCTGTAAAAAAATTAAGCTAATTTGGTTTGTTATACATCAATCATATTAAGTGTTTAATTTGAATCAAGATGGTGTACCGAAGTTCATTGCATGGTGTAATTTAACTATCTAACAATCTTCTGTAATGTTAAAGTTGTGAATAAAATAAACTGTTTAGGATCTTGTAAATATGTATAAAATTAATTAAACATCACTTCTTTTTTATTTGGAAGGATAGCGTCTTGAGGAACGTCTAGGAAATCTTTACCAGTTACGAGACATATTTCTTTATCAGATTTTTTATTTTTTCACATGCAGCTATCGTGGCAAAGACATTTATCTAAAACCATATTAAATAGGTTGAATAAATTTTCATTACAAAAATAACTTCTTCCAGTTTGTCTTGACTTGTTGTCGAAACGTTCCACCAAGCGTCTAACCATGAAAGCGGGGGGCGGATTTCTTACATTGAAATGGCTGCAATAAGCTCCTTGGGTCTGTATTCTGTACATCGAATGTTGATTTCAAAATAAAATTTTATGATTTTCGTTGGCTGAGCCATAATTAATTTCCCAGATCTTCTTTACAAGGTCTAACAAGAAAAATTAAAATAAAAAAGTTGTGAATTTTTAAAATGGCTTCTTTTTTTTGCACCACCCTGTATATCAGACATTTACTTGGACAAATAATGTGTTCCACTTTAAAATAAGTTATCATTCCATTGTCAAAACCTTGGCAGACAAACTTAGCAACGTTAATCGTATTGAACTGAGTACGTAGTTGTAAAAAATTTGACACATTTGTTGTAGACTTGAGAAATTTGTGAAAAAAATATGATTGTCAAATGTTTGGCAACTACTAAACGCTGTTAACTGTGGTTGCTTCAGTTTTTTATAAAATAGACGAGTTATTTGAAAAATAAATTTATTTGCAACCATGTTTTTTTACAGTTTCTTAAGTAACCTCTTTGCCTAATTATTTTAAGGTTTTAAAAATAAAGGAGTGAGAAAAGGAAGAAGCTTGAGCTCATTGCTATTTATCACTTATCTGGATGAACTATGTAGAGAAACAAAACAGAGAGCAAACCCCATCTATATTGGATACAGGATACAGACAACTAGAACGTATTATATTAGAATACGCTTTCGCAGATGATATAACTATCATAGCAGAAAGTCAAAGTGACCTAGAAGAAAACTGAAATATCTGGAACCAAATATTTACGGAAAATGCAATGAAAATGAACAAAAATGAAACTAAAATCATAGTAGTATCAAATGAAAAGAACAAAATACAAATTAAGAGTGGATGGAGAACAATAGAACAAGTTAGCGGCTCCTTTTAGATTATGGGTTGGCAATGAATCTACAAAACTTATGAAAGCTCGAAAAGGTCCTTGAAATTCAAGAACCGAAAACGAAACCCAAATTAAAAGTCTTTATAATCGAAAATGGATATGAAAAACACGATTTTCTAGGTTCCAAATTTTCGCTATCACATTAAGTTTTGCAACAAATTGGAAAAACAGATTAATGATTCTCAAAAAAAACATTAAATTTCAAAACTATTTAAATGAAAAACTATTTGTATAATTTATATTAGAATTGCTGTTCTTATATAAATAACATCCTCTGAATTTTCGCTAACTCATCAAGTATCAAGTAGGAAAATGTAAAAACAGATTAATGTGTTCAAAAAACAAAAAACATAGTAATTTATTTTTAAAAATATTTAAGGATTTTAATTTTACCTGATGTTTAAAACAAACGGGTTACATACATATTTAAAGGGTTAATAAACTTTTATTGTATTTTGACTGATATCGGACTGTTTCAAACCCGGGAAACCGGGACATCAGGTAATAAGTAGCTAGCCTCCGGACCAATATGCTCGGGTCTACAAGACGTCGCGTCGTACCTGCACAGCTGGCGTATCCGATCCAATTTATTAAAAAATTGTTTTGTGTGAAAACCTGATGTGATATCAAAAAACTAAAAGCAGATTCGTAATCAGCGCCACCGAATTAGTGAATAACACCAATCAAATTCAAAACAAGAAAAACATGTCGGCCTGTGTTATCATTCGTTTATTATCGTGAGTCCTATGGTGGTCCTAATAAAATAGGCCAACTGTTGATCAAAATATATTACAATGGTTCTTAAAGTACAAGAAACTTATTAATTGCTTGTAAACCATTTTACGTCAATAGATGTTTAAGACGCGTCCATAAGTGTATTTTCTTAGTTTTTAGTTACAAATATGGTCCATCCATACGTAGATCCACGTGAAAAAATTATTCCACTCTTATCTAAATATTTTAAAATGTTAAACATTTTTGTTTAAAACATTTCCGAATCTGCAAAGAGCAACCTTGTACTTAAATGAAAAGTAAACATCCAGTGCATACTCCAGAATTTGCTTTACTGTAGCTTGCATAAAACATATGAAGCAACCTTTTCGTATGACACTGTAGCGAGCTGGTTCGTAATACATCTCGACGTGGCGCTTCTTGGAACCTTCTAATGTTGATATGCATTATTTGCAAAAAAGCTACCAGTACAAAACCAGAGCATACGTTGCGCAATATACAACAATGTTTAACAAAGAGGCGCAGGTACAAACTTCGTTTACGCAACCGATGGTCTTGAGAATAGATTAGATACAAAGCATATAGCACTGCTCTTAACACGTACATATGTGTACAATAAATGTACCCGATGCGGTCATATCCAAAAGTAATCACGAAAAAGGTGTGTTAAACACCTTAAAATTTAGTAACCATTGTTTTAATATGGAGGTAATAAACTACATTGTTAGATGGATTAGCAAAAAGTGCAGGATGGTATACTTGGGCTAAGGCCCATGCGCATTACCGTTTTCCGCGGGAGTCTTCACGTTAGGCTGCTGCTACAACCAATCGATAATAAACAAGCACAGCGTCTAATTCGCTCTTCGCAATGTTAAGGCTTCAATTTTCAAAGCGAATCCTTCCCACCATCGTATCAGCTCCGGGTCGATTAACATATGCGATATCACATGGAAATTTAAAAAAAATCCCTGGTACTTTACTAGGAATTTCGACGCTGCATACCTTTGATTTTTAAGGTATTTCAAGTCTCGCGATTTTTAGTATTTAGCACGTGGTTTTTTTAATTGATGGCCTGAAGTAGTTCAAGAATCTGTTGTTAGGTAAATTTGATCTAAATTTGCAAGAAAATAGAACTGGCGTCTGCATGTTTCCTAGTAATGTCAAAGAAGCATTAAACAGAACCCTAGCCAGCCGCCCTGATCAGCAGCGTTCATGACGCAACCACGGCGTTGGAGGCCTGAGGCCGGGTGGGAGGGCAGTCATCGAGCCAGCCGACGGGCACACTCGAGAACTGGATGGCAACCGGCATAGCTGTGTAAAGATATCTAGCGTCTGGAGTGCACCGACGCCCTACTGGTGAGTCTCTTAAGCTATTTCTTCTCGCTTATTTATTCCATCCAGTCTTTAAATATAAAATGTCCGGGTTTGCAATTAGACAAGACGCCGCTATTAGCCCACTAATTAAGACGCGATGGCACGTTTCGTGGCGCAGGACGAGTGCCCTTACGCGACGTCTAAAAATATTTTTCCTTCGACGTCAGCGCGGCAGTTAAATGGCTCAGTTTGTTTTTGAATCGCCGCAGTTTTAGTACAGTAGAAGTACTTCTTGCCAACGTAGCCTTGCATTCGTGATAACGTTATCTCAAAGAGCCGGTCGAAGAGCGGGCGGGCGGCGCGGGGACATACAGAAGCGCACACGTGATTCACTGCAATTAAGGTATCCGCATGTTGATACATCTACATAATTCACATATTTACGTTTAACACGAGGTTTTACATTGTGTTTGTCGAACGAATGCGTTATAATTAAGCATTTAATCGATTCCGATGGCAAAGCTCGTGTAAAGAGCTGGTTAGCGCGACCGATATGCGTGTTTTAGGCGCTGTCGCCGCATGGGTCGTAGCTAATTTCTGCTTGCCCGTGCGGATGTAGGCCAGTTGGTTGAGAGTGAGTCGCACCCGTCGATCGCGAGAATGACCCATCTACCAAACTTGACATGGCAAGATTCTCTTTTACTCGGTGACGTTTCTCCTTGAAACTGTTTCAAATGTCACGTACCAGCGCTGTTTGATTTTGAAACTATTGTACCAACAGCGTTACAAACCGCGCAGGTCGCGCGAATGCATTATACAAATGTGTTACGCGTATTTTTACGGTGTGATGCGTTGTTCGTCCCTCGAAGAAGACGCTCATTAATAATTGTTTGTTTTAAGACGCGTTAAATGCTTGGAGCGTGCTTGCATCTATTATATCCGTTTATATTCACGTTTTTAGATGATTTAAAAAGCATTACTGTATGGAAAGACCGTTGAGGCGTCGCAGTTTTGTTATCGCACTGGCGGAAATGCGGTCATCGTCAATTCCCTTTCGGGCTCTTTATATCCGTTATACTTTATAAAGGGAACATATTATACCAGCTAAGTCCACGTTCTAGTCTGATTATATTACGAAGATTTTACCGAAAATTGTCGGTAGGCGAAGGGATTATCACGTATTTTCACCTCGAGCGCAGCATTTACTGATTTTAAAAAAGAAATTACTTAAAGAACCTTTAACTTGAAAGAAACTGACAGTATAACGAATCCAGAAAGAATTTTTGCGTGATTAAAGTAATATTGTTAAAAACAATTTCTGAATTTAGGAAAATGTAGAGTTACTAAATGCATGGAAGGATTTAGAGGAGGAAGCAACAAGAATGTGTTTTCCTCCTTTGCATTACACCCCTATTTTTAACACAATTTTTATATAGGGTGTTCAAAATTCGAGGATTGACGTGGAGATTTGGCTTATTTTAAAAGCTACGAAGTCGGTCAAATTATGACCAAGTTGCGTAATATTGTCCTAAAACAAACTTGAATAGAAAATCGCCATGACTCTCTTAGTTCGAAATTATTTAGAAAAAATTAAAATAGTTGATTTTTTTTTGCTTTCGTTTTAGAGATAAAAAAAACTATAAACACTATTCATTTTCTGCACGTTGCTCTAATTACATTTTGTGTCAGACGTTTCGTCTATCTTGAACATCATCAACTTTGTAATTTCTTATGGGCGCCACGTTTAAATTTTACGTAAAAAGATAATTCCAAATATTTTGAATACAGTGATGTAGTATGCTTCAGGTGCAAATTAAAAAATAACGAAAAAAAATCAAAAATAGCGATTTTTTATGAAATCAACATTGCCATGAAAAACAAAACTATCTACAATGTAACTAAATTTTAATACTTGTCGAGTATCATAACTATTTTTAAGAATTTTATGATAATTTTTGATAAACTGGCACAAAATTTAATTGTATTAGCGTATAGAGAATAAATATTGCTTTAAGAAAGTGTTTTTTTTCAATATCTCTAAAAAAAAAAGTACAACAAACAAATTCTAATCAGTTTTTTTTCTAGTTTTTTTTTGACAATTTCTGAACAAAGAGGACCATGGCAATTTTTTTCCAGGTTTGAAATCCACATCATATTTCGCAACATTGCACCAAATTAACTTTGTAGTTCTGAAGATCAACGAGATCCCTATGCTGAGCTCAAAATTCGGGACACCCTGTATACTAAAAAAGGGGATTTTATTAAAGTAGGCATATACATTTTTTTTGACGGAGTTATCAAAAAGAATTTTACAGAGCCGACTTGTAGTTCAAACTGGGAGCGCTTTATTTTTTTACACGCGCCCGAAACCGACTCTGAAGTTCAGAATGGGATCTTAATTTGTGTTCCTTTAAATAAACTTTTCGTGGGCTATTTATACTACAAATTCGAATTCGCCAGAAAAAAGACGTTATATTATTGCTTAACTAGAATGAAAATTAAACGCAAAATGTTCACATATCCTTAAATATTTTTTTAAATTGTCTTGCTTATTTCACCTCATCATTTATATTTATATCAATTGTAAAGCGTAACACGCTGTGACGTCATCATACAAAGATTTTTAATACATTTTATATTGTGTAGTTCTTTTTACTCACCTTGCATTTAAACCTATTATGTTGTAACATTGTTTATATATTTATTAAGTGAATTATTTCTGTTATGTAAAGTACGCATATAATATTTTCCAAATACCTGCAATAACGTTATACAATATATGTAAAAAACAAATGGGTTGGTAAGTACATTTAAAGTATGGTTTAAGACCTATAAACTGGAGTATTACAATCTTATCATCAACATGAAACGTTAAATACCATGTTAGCTGTTATCATTAAAAGTAGCTTTACGAAAATGGTTCCTTTATCTTTACCAATGTGATTTAAGGAAAAATCAATATAATGTAGTGAGAAATTTAAAAAATCTGTTATCTAAAGCTCATATTTAAACACTGTTTACACTGACGTGTCCTTGATTACCATGAAGATGATAACTTTTTGAATAAACGTAAGACGATGGTAACTAGCGTTATTTAGTTGCATTTTTAAGTTTCATTATCACTGAAACTTATATTTTGGTCCGTAAATAGATTGAATATTTCGCGAAGAGTCAATGTTAGGATTTGTATAAAGGTCAACTCACACCGGCGCGATCTCGACGCGGTCGCGGGCGCGGTCACGATAATAAGTAACCTGGTTACGTAAGTAAGTAAACATGGTTACCAATTATCGTGACCGCGACCGCGCCCGCGCCCGCTTCGAGATCGCGCCGGTGTGTGTGGACCTTTAAGGTGCTTGCAAACGTAGCGAGCCAGAATAAGTAAGACGTTCTATAAACATGATCGGGCGAGCAAGCATACGTACCTCAAGAGTTCTGAGATGACGGGCACATGTTGGTATGCCAAAGGAAATAAAATAATTCTGCACGTCAGTTCTACACAGCAGGTGTATTTTATACGTTTGCTGGCTCACAAATATTTTTAGTGATACTTTGGTGGAAGTAGGCAAAATTTCGACAATATTCCAGCAAACGTTCGCGAACATGGATGAACATCAACAAACGCAAACGAATTCTCGCTCGCTTGATTTCCATGCGTTTTAAAGGTGTATGCAGAAGTATGCAATTCGAAGCAATTGAGTTAGTGTGTTCGTACAAGCTCAGGTGAACACGGACGAACATCATCGAATGCGAGAGAAATTTTGCTCTTGTTCATTCACTTGGTGTACACGCGGTTTTAGATGGGCCCACATATATTTCAGATGAAACAGATCAATAATTGTTCAAGAAATTTCGGCCACCCTATGCAAATAAACTACGTCCTTTATGCTGATTGCTAGGATTAAATAATTTTTTACTTTTTTAATTGAGATTTGGGATTCTTTTTCTTGTTTATACCCGCGTTGTTACGCCAAAAACGTTAGTAATTTAAATATTAATCTTAATTACGATTCTACTGAAGTAATTACACAAGAAAATTCTTTTAGTACTATAGTATATTGTACACCAAAATATATTGTAGAAAAATTAAAAATCACATCTTTGTCACATCGAATCTTTTGCAGAACTGGTAGACCAGTTTTGAGACCCTCGTCTCTTTGTCTGTAAGAATCTTATTAACTTTTCAAATATATAAGATTGCTACTGGTAAAGAGACCAGTCTCAAAGATGGTCTAAAATTTCTACAACAGTCTTCATAAAAAAGTTATTTTTTATTAGTTTCGTTAGTTAAATGCCAAAATTACAAGGTATAATAATTCGCGTTGCGACGACCGTATAATGATAAGAATGTGTTCTGTAGTCAGAAGGACAAAGAAGTTTGCTTGAAACAAATTTGTCCGCAATCCTGGACTCACATTTTAGTTAAACAACAGACTTTTTTTGATTTAAAACTGTCTTTAATATTTTGTATCGTATTAATGAGGATAACTGCTGACGTGTTTATTTTTCTCGTCAAAAATTAATGCATGCCATGTTTTTTGTTATTGCGTTTTCTATCAGGTTACAAAGTGTTTAATCATTAAAAAGTTTCCATAGCGTTGTTGTACTCTGCAACAAAAAAAAAAACGCGTTAATATTTCCAAACCTTCAAGTGCATTTTCATTTTCTGTAATGTTCGAATAAGAATTTTGCTTTAACATTGTGAACACTTGTGTCTCAATCAATTTTGATTCATCTGCAGCGTTATTTATGTTAATAGGCGTCGTTACTTGCTCCAAAACTTGTATTAAAATTGTAATGAATACGTAACTGAATGGAATTTAAGTGGAAGTTATTTTAAGACAATCGTACGTATATATACCTACGCGCTTTGGAGCTTTCAATTGATATTCAGATGCTCGTTATGTAATTGTAATGAAACATGCGGGAATATAATTATTATAAGATAACTTTTCCTTGTTTTATGTTAGTGTTCGACAGTTTCTGTTTGTGAATGTTTCGATCCCCATTGAACGGAGCCTTACGGTTGAAAATCCAGCCTCGAACGCGCGCTGGCTGGTAACCTGCGAGGATTTCGCTAAAGGGAGAGCTCGTAGTGGATGTTTGCTTGTGTTGCTGGTATTGATCGTAGGTCTTCGACGGTCTTTGCTGCCCTCCTCTAGCCCCCGGGCTTCAGCCACCTGTCTCCCGCTACAAAGGACGGGGACCGGGGGGTGACCTTCCTGTCCTCATGAGCACCGATGAGCCGGATATTGTCCGCATTGCAGGGACTCAACTTTGTTGCTTAATGCTGACAACTAAAATAGGAATGTCTAGTCTTGAAAAAAAAAACGCAATATCAGTCACTCCTAAATTCAGGGACGGTCTTAGGGAACGCAGGGCTCTAAAGAAAGTATTATTTGCGGGACCTCCTGACATGTACAAAATACTTTTACGTCAATTTTTACGTTTATTTATATTTTATACAGGTTGTTTATAATGTATTTTTTTACTTTTCGTTTTATTGCTACAATATTTTTTTTATGAAAATTTTCTACGAACTTCTTTGGAACAAAAATTTGTTCTGAATTTAATGGTCGTATAACCTTTTTGCCAAGTCGATTCGATTCTATTTTTTAACAACTTTTTTATTTCCTGTAGGGGTCATATTCGTTTTCTCATAGCTGTCTAGGCCTTTTTTTATTACAAAAATATACCACATTCATTACAGATATTGTAAAAAAAACTAGTTTAACACAATCAAAATACTATTGGAAAAATCTAAAATCTCCCAACATTGGAAAAAATTGAGTGCTATGAAATGCTTATTATTTTAGAAAATCAACAAAATATGTTTTGATATTTCAATCAGCATGAAATTTAGTAACTTTGCCATCTTTTAACCCATGCTCTATCCCTTATGATAACAGAGGTTCCAACGATTTTTATCGCATCAGTAAACCTACATATTTAGGCACAAAAAACTTATTTCTAATTGTAACCAAAACTTTATTTTACAATGAAAATCAATAATAACCGATTTGTACTAGAATTGATTAGATTGTTTTGGATAATTGCGCAGGGGTGTACCTAATGAAGAATGTAGAAATAAAAAGGGAGAGTTTTCTAAGTCTAAAAGCGTATCGAACAAGTCTGTTGGATAGTTACTTCAAATAAATGATTACGAAAGTAACATATACGTATATACATATATATATATGATATATATGATGTCGTTCTAAATACACAATAACAATATTTATAGATAAACCAGATCTTTTTAATAATGTGGTTTGGTGGCCATATAAGTATTCATTATTTGGCCCCAGCCAAGAACGTTACATTTTTCACAATGCAAAATGCTAAAAGTACGTTGGATTAGAAATCAGAACCTAAATAGAATTTGCTTAGGTGTGAAAACTTGTCTTCTTTGATTGGCAAATTTCGCTCAGGTGTAGGACATCGTCTCCTTCGATCGATGATTGCAGTTGCAAAAGTAGACTAAAAATCAGGGCCTAAATAAAATCGCCCACATGTGAAAACTCACCTTATATGATCGGTGTTGCAAAAATAGACTAGAAATAAGGATCTAAACAGAGTTCGTCTAGCTGTAGGATCTGCGGTTAATCCAGTTGCAAAAATAGACTAGAAATGACGAAATGAGAACCTAAATAGATCTTGCCCAGGTGTAGGAACCTGTCCCCTTTAGTCTGCGGTTAATCCAGTTGCAAAAATAGACTGGAAATGAGAACCTAAATAGATCTTGCCCAGGTGCAGGAACTTGCCCCCTACGATCTGCGATTAATCCAGTTGCAAAAAGAGACTAGAAGTAAGAAACCCAAAAAAACAATTTCAAGGAGCTTATTAAAACCTCTGGAGAAAGTGGAATGTTTGAGTTGAATTAATTTGCTTTATTTTCTTGAGAGGGTGCAGAACCTGTTGATCCCCCTTCTCACATGTATCTTAAGATGTGATCACAAATACAGTACATATTTATTTACTTACATACATTCGAATTTAGTTAACATTTTTGGTCCCAGTTTCTCTGTACCAAAAAAGATTTTAATACGATTTTGAATGGGGATCATTGTAGTATTGTAAATTAATTTTACACTAAAAGTTATTTTCAGTAGTAATATAACAAGTGCATTGAAAATTATCGATAATTTTTGGTAAATATGCCCGAATGCAAGTTAAGTTGAAAAAATCACGAGTGCACGAAGTGCTTCAATTTGCATGAGTGAAGATTTGTCAAAAATTATAGATTATTTGCAATGCACGAGTTATATTTTGTCAGAAAATTTCCTTCACCTAACCTATCTGTCAAATTAAAATGTTGTTTAATTTAGATAAATTAAAGTATACCTACTACTTACTGCGATTGTTATTATTAATAGATAGATCATTTATAACTAATTTTTAATTCATGAATTATATTTTAATAAAAATTAATGAACCAATGAACCATGATTATGTTTATTGGCCGTTTAAAGGAAATCTGAGTTTGTCATTGGTCGAAAACGCAAATTTGACAGGAGGATCAACTCCTGGCAGAGGAATGTAAAATTATTACCGTGTAATATTGCTCCTATTGGTAGTCTCTAAAAGATTTAAGATTAGTGTTCGGTTGAAAACGCAAATTTGACAGGTGAAGGGAATTTTCAGACTAATAGTAGTTTAAATTTTTAGGTGAAATTGTTTACAAAATGTCTGTTTAGAATCCTTGGCAGAGGTAATTTTTGTTGCTGCAAACAACTCTTTATACTGACGAGTATGCAATCATTTTTTATTCATTTAATCGTCAGGAGAAGTTCAAATATTTTTACACGAATTTTATTATTCCACGACCTTACTTCTGATAACATTATTCCCTTAATTATAGGTCTTCATTTCACATTTTCATCATTGAACTTGATAAAACCAAGGAAATCTGGTTTTATTACACATTGCACCATAATATTCGGTACATAAATTATGTAATATACATCAATGTTATTAACTCGTAATGGAGTTATTGTTATTATTCTATTACCAAAGTACCTGTGTACTTGTTACGGGCTTTTCAAGGTTGCTACCGTAAATATATAAATTAATTTAATTTTTCAGGTTGTATTTGGCCCATAAAACCAATTAAACAATAATTTTTACACTTACGGCGAAGCAGTTGGAGCCACATTTGTATTATGCTGCATCGAAATTGTACGCACGGGCAAGTAAAAAGAATAAGTTTAAGAATTTTGCAACGAATAATTATTGCAATTGTTTATAATAGCGCTATTTTAATGGGAAACGCAGTTCCATTAATGATTTTGCAAAATGAGATCACAATGGAACTAAGTTTCTCTAACCTTTTTGAAAATCTTGTTAGCATTAAAACCATGTTCTTATACATCTGACATACGTACAGGGTGTCCCACAAGGTATTGCTTCGCAAATTTTTGCATAAATCGAATGTTTAGGACTTAAATAAAACATTTTTAGCAAAACAAAATATTTTTTTATGTATTAAAAAAGTATGCTTACATAAGAAAATTTTCGAGAAAAATCAGTTCAAAGTTTATTCAAGTCATAGCAAACAGTCTATTTAACTAAACAAAAAACTATCAAATCTTAAAAATTGTACTGTAACTATAATGGAAATGCATTAAAAATTAATTTTTAATAAAAATAAAAACAAATAATAAACGTTGACATAAAAAAATTAGGCTTTAATGTATTCACATTCCAAACACAGTTGTCCTCGATTTGTGACTGCTTGATTGATCCAAATCAACAAAAAAATGTATACTATGTAATTTAAAAAAAAACAGTTGCCTATCGCGGATTTGACATACGTCATCGTAGAGAATTTGTCGCCGTTTCCAAAAATATAAGGTTTGTTGGGGTTATTTTCAATAATTAAAAAGTTATAGGGGTGCGACAGAAAATCGAGTTATCGGCGATACCTCGAAAACAAAAGACGATAATCAATTTTAGTTTTCACCATTAACTTTTTCTCGAAAAAAGAGATCGAGGATGCGCGGTCCGTTTTTTGATCCCTCTTATAGTTACCGAGATTCCCTATGAAAACATCGAAATTTGCCCACCCTGTACTTGTATATTTCTACAAAAAATATTCCTGGTATAAATTAGTTTTGTATTTTAATATCTCTACAAATTATCAATATTCTTTACCGTACCTAAAGATATAAAAAGTTAAACCATAACAGTCGACCTGAATCTCGCTAAAGCAACCACATTTCAAAAATCGTTCTATTTAAATTATTAAATAAATTAAATTGGAAAAGTAATTTATTTCCTTATTAACAAATCTTTTACAGAAGTAAAAGCAAATTGATAAGGCAATTTCAAACAATAATTGTGCTAAATGAAAATGTTTCAAATGTTACCATCCAGAAAAAAATGCGAAGACATTTTTCTTTGTTCATTTTTAAATTTTAACTACAAAATACGTCATTAATGATTAAGTTACATTTGATGTAAATATATACATGGTTTTAATTATCCATTGCGTTACATGAATAACTTTGTTATCATAGGAGTTAATGAGCTGATTAGATTAAGACAGTAGGGCAGAATTATAAAATAAATTAAATAGTGTTTAAAAATAAAGCAGTGTTAGAAGCGTTTTGCAAAAACTGAAAAATTGTTAAACACAAATATTATTTAAATTATGGCAGATAAATAAAAATTGTTAACAGGATAGATAATTTTATTAACATCCTGGATAAACAACTACAATTTTTATAGTTGTGTATGAGATACAGACTAAACTTACATTTTTCTAAATAGTAACTATAGTTGTCCTAAGCCTTATAAAAATTCTGTTATTTAATCATTTAAATTATAAACTCTAAATGATAGACTTTCGTCTCTTTGATTATTTTTTTAATGTGTTTATTATCACAAAATGATTATTTTATTTTTCCAGTTGAAGGTTTATTAGCAGCTGAAAAAACTGTTTTTGTATATCAGAACAGGTCAAATAAAACCTGATACAGATTGCTCGTTGAATTAAATTGAACATCTATCTATCGTTACGGTTTCTGAAGGTACAACCCCGAACTTGATGAACTGGTGGAATAATAGGAACAACGAACATTCAGTCTTGAGCATTAACGCTTGAGAGGTTCGATGCCTTGCAAAGACTCCCCCACAACACAAGCACAAACAGCAAGCAGTATGTACGCAAACATGAGCAGTGTGTTCGCATGCGTTGGTTTTGTGTTTTTAGTGGATCTCTACGGTGTTATTAGTTAGAGGTAAAATTCAAGGGAAATTTTTCAAGGAATAATTTTAGGATAATACCTATTAAAGAAGAGGTCAATAGAGACGAGAGAAATTATCAAAATAATACGTTAAAGAATGGTTTAATGATGGACCAAATCCCCAAACACATTTTTTTTTTAATACTTACGCGTTCCCTTTTTTCAATCTTATGATTTCAACGTAATCAATTTTTTCAAAAGAGCTTTTGTGGCATTAAAATTTATTAATTACCTCAACATACTAACACTCTTGTTCTTTGGCAGCACCCAATTCAATATCTTTTTGGGCCATTGGTCTTCCGATGGAGGTAGCTATACCATCGTAGTCTTTTAACTTCTGTTGTTGCTGTTATTTCTATATCTACATCCATTTCATCCCCTACATTTGAATTTCGTTCGTGGTCTATTCTTGTACCTATATCCGCAGCATCAGCGCCAATAATCAGTCTCCATTACTCTGATTTTTGATTGATTAACTTATTTTCCAAAGTTCTGTACTGACAATTTTAACTATTGCATTGTAAATTTGGATTTTCTGAAACAATATCGTTTTTGATCTTATTTTTAAAAACGCATTCCTTTATAATCGCTTTTAATTTCTTTATATTTTTGGTCACAACAAGTATTGCAAAGAAGTTCTTATGTTTTATAAATACTAGACTAAAGTTATACATTTGTGACCATGTATTTGAATAGGTTCGATAGAACAATATATATATCGATCACAATCCAACCACAAACTGCTGAGGCAGATTTAAGATACTTTTGAGAAAAGGAAAAGTCCCTAACGCTGTGGAGTCCTTGAATATTAAGATTAAGCCGAGATTACATCGACTTCCATGCAGTATGTTCAATGTATTAGTCTTGTATCAGTGCTGGATAAAAATTACCATTTACCGAGTTCATTGTAGTTTTGAATACGGTTAAATTATAGAAGTAATAACGTCTGGGGCTTTATATATAGATACAGGAGGTATTTCTTTTTACTAAGCGAAATACAGAGTAATTTTTAAAGCATACTGGTTTAATTTGGACTAGAAATTGCCAATTTTGTCTTAAAGCATTAAATGCAAAAGCTGTTTAAAAAAATTGAATGTACAGTAATTAATATTTCTTTTTGCAAGCGCTCTTTAAGAACTTTACAGTCCGAGTTTTGTAAATAAAAAATTATGAGACCCATATTTGATACATCTTGAATTATTCAAATGCTTTACTTTAACTGTAACATAAGTAAGTCAAATTAAAGAGCACATCTTTTTGTCTGTAAAGAATCTCTTTTGTAAAAAAAAGCTAAACCAATTTCGAGATTGTAGGCGTCAAACACAAATTTAAATAACTAATTTTTAACGATTAATAAAATGCATCGTAAATTTTGGAGTCCAGAAACGAGTACAGCCATAAATCAAATTTTTTGTAATGATCGACATATGAAACAAATTTATCACTAAAAACAACGAACAGTTCTTTTCACCACAAATTTGTCATGTTGAGTGAAATCTGACCATCCTCTTCATTTTGATTTGCCTCGAATGAAAATGTTCTGTACAAACAAAAATTACACAAAGCGAACATAATCAAATTGTCGTAATTAGGCGAAACTGTTTTGTGGTTAAACACAATCCATTTACAATTTCACACTTTTCTTTTTGCACTTTTATTTAGCTGAGTTGTTAGTTACTCGATCAATTCGGAGCATTTAAGCAGAGAAACGTTGTAGTTAGCGAATCGGTTGGAAGAAAAACCTAATGCAGTGTTTTTCAACCTTTGCAATGTCGCGGCACACTTTTAACAACGCTAAAATTTCGCGACACACTATACAGGGTGTCCCAGCCAAGACAAATTATTCGATAGCTCTGTTATTAGTAATAATATTTAAAAAAGTTCAATATAAAAGTTGTTTGTAATCATTTACTACATAACCTAAAATTATTTTCAACTATACACAGTGTTTTGTTTTTGCGCTCTGATACCAAACATTGTTTTTTTTATATGAAACACTATGCATATTTTGTAATTTTTGGATGTAAAATTAAATTCTCTCAAAAATATTATAGATTGTTTATGTCTAAAATGAACCGTTTTTGAGTTATTAACGTTTTTTTGAAAATTTTGACAGATGCAAACCTTTATAAAAATATTTATATTTATTAACATACAACACCAGAGCAATTTACTCTGGTAATTTATTAGACAATAGTGTCATAGTAATTGTTTACTAGTTAAATTTTTAAAATAATATACAGGGTGTTCGTTATACTCGGTCCATTTCGCTAAACTTTAAACGCATATAAGTCATCTTTTTTAAATAGAACACCCTCTATATTTTTACATTTTCTTGTAGAAAATTTAATTACCTTTCAAAGTTGTTAAGCATGTTTTATGTCTAAATATAATATTTTTGAAGTTATTTCGTTTCTTATGATTATTTGCGAGTATTTTACCTAAAATATCTGTAGTAGCCTTTGAAAATTCAAAACAACCTGTATGAACTGTCAACCAGAACAGTTAATCGGCACAATTTCCACTATTATGCCACTAGAAATCCATATTTTTTAAGAACTGTAGATACACAGCATTCTGGTGTTATTTGCTGCCATTTATGTTGTGATCTACAGCTCTTAAAAAATATGGATTTTTAGTGGCATAATAGTGGAAATTGTGCCGATTAACTGTTCTGGTTGACAGTTTATACAAATTGTTTTGAATTTTCAAAGGCTACTACTGATATTTTAGGTAAAATACTCGCAAATAATCATAAGAAACGAAATAATTGCAAAAATATTATATTTAGATATAAAACATGCTTAATAACTTTAAAAGATAATTAAATTTTCTACAAGAAAATGTAAAAATATGTAGAGTGGTCTATTTAAAAAAGATGACTTATATGCGTTTCAAGTTTAGGGAAATGGACCGAGTATAACGAACACCCTGTATATTATTTTAAAAATGTAACTAGTCAACAATTACTATGACACTATTGTCTAATAAATTACCAGAGTAAATTGCTCTGGTGTTGTTATGTTAATAAATATAAATATTTTTATAAAGGTCTGCATCTGTCAAAATTTTCAAAAAAACGTTAATAACTCAAAAACGGTTCATTTTAGATATAAACAATCTTTAATATTTTTGAAAGAGAATTTAATTTTACATCCAAAAATTACAAAATATACATAGTGTTTCATATAAAAAAACAATCTTTGGTATCAGAGCGCAAAAACAAAACACTGTGTATAGTTGAAAATAATTTTAGGTTATGCAGTAAATGATTACAAACAACTTTTATATAGAACTTTTTTTAATGTTATTACTAATAACAGAGCTATCGAATAATTCGTCGTGGCTGGGACACCCTGTATACAGGATGTTTGAAATTCGAGTTTAAGCATGGGGATCTCGCTCATTATAATAGATAGAGTGTAGGTTTAAATTTAGCAAAGTTGCTAAATTTGGTGCTCATTAATAATCCGAAGAGAAATTAAAAGTATCTCAAACGGTATTCAAAAATTTGGGGAAAACCGGAAAATACGATTTTTAAAAATCGTCTTTAACCCCTTGGAGTATAAAATATTTCCAATCTGTAACAACATTGCCTAAGAAACTTTTTAAGCCGAATCGAATGGTGATCACTAATGTTTTAGGTCGATTCGTTTTTGTTTTATGACAACCAATTTTATTTTTGCCATTTTCATAATCAAATAGAATTTCTTTTCTAAATTCATTGATGTTTCCACGGTAATTTACTTCCACATTAGTAATTAGCAAAAATTGCGCCCAAAGGAAAAAATTAAGTTGTTTGTCATAAAACAAAAACGAATCGACAGAAAAAAATTGTGATTAAAATGCGTTTCGGCTTAAAACATTGCTTAGGCAATGTTTTACACATTTGAAATATTTCATACTCCAAAGATGTTATAGACGATTTTCAAGATTTTCTTTAGATTATTAATAAGCACCGATTCAGCAACTTTTCCAAATTTAAACCTATACTCTAGCAATTATAATAACCGATATCCCCGTGTTTAATTAAACTCGAATCTCAAACATAGCGTTTTTGCAACAACTATTTATTTAATTTTTCGCGACACACTTGGAGGATGCTAGCGGCACACTAGTATGCCGCGGCACATTGGTTGAAAAACACCGACCTAATGTGTTAATTAATGGTTTTTAGCTTAAATGTGCAACACACTTTGTCACTAGCTATTAAAACTCCAAGTTCGAAAGTCGTAACTTCGCATTTTGCAATCGTTGAAGTACAATTTTCAAGAGGTCGATGAAAAACTTCTTAAAAGTAACGATTTTGACTTGTTTCTGTTGATTAATGTAATAACAAATGTTTAATGTTAGTAATAATAGCTGTAATTGATTCGTGAAATTTACAGCGATGAAAAGTGAGCATCAATTTGCTTCGTGCCATATTCCAGGTAAAGCTGATTAGTAATTATTTTTAATTATTATAATTATAGAAAATACGTTGTGTATTTTTTGCATATGTTGTGTTTAATAGCCAGTGGTGTACCTTACACACTGATTATTAATCGAGGTGATCTGCAAGCAATATTTCTTTACAAATGATATTGAATGCAACAGATAAAGTCAACAAAATTAAAACATTTTTTTTTACAAAAATCCAAGTACATAGTTAGATGAACGCTTGATTTATTCATGTAATAAGTTTAAGAAAAATTACTCCTTTATTCTAACAGATATATCTTGTAGAAGTTTCAAGACTACATAAATGAATATACAAATAAGATTGCTGCTGATCAAGAGACGGAAGTCTCAAAATTGGCATACAATTTTTACAGGAAAGTTTTCCTTAACACAACTGATTTCTATAATCTGTTCTAAGTATTGGGATTTTTCACACTATGGCGTTGTTTATTGTCATGAAGAAAAAAAATGATGTAAAAAGTTGAAGTAAAAAAAAAAATCATGTGTAAATACGCAGTCCAACCCTATTTTTGACGCGATTAAAGTTTTGGCTGCTTTTGATACGTTTTTAGCTTATTACTTTACGCTATTTATCATCTCTGCTAATTAGTTGATCTCTTTCATCGTAAAGGATGTCTACTATAGATGATGATGGATATGTTCGCGTTTATCCTTCATTGTATATGACTCCATACAGGATTGTGTGTGCTATTTACTGGTAAAAGGGGTGTGCTTTCGTTTACACATGAAAATTTCAACCTCATAAATATACGAGGTACCGTTGGTATATATAATATATCATCCATGAAGAAGAAGGGGATATTCGGGCCCATGGATCTTATGTCAAAAAAAGCCCAGCCAGTGCTAGTTCTAGATCTTCTTAAGCTCGCCATCTAGTTTTAGAATCAATAAAATAATCGCGAATTGTTTTAATACAGAAACGCCTTCGTCCGGCAGAAATTTATCGTCATGTTTGTGGAATTGATGGGAAAAACGTAATGAATAAAGGAGTTGTAGAAACATAGTATCGGATGTTCAATAAAAGGACGAATGTGCGTGATAAAAACGGAAGAAGCTTGGGTCCGTCGTTAGTCATTGCTGATTTACTTGATCAAATGCATGGAAAAACTCGTACGAAAGGGGATTTTCCATTTCCGGGTTGATTAAACATTGCTCGTTAATTTTTCTTTCCTTATTTCACAAACTCGTTACGGCACTCGTGAATTGTAAAAATTTGTTTTGCGCGCATAGTAGCAAACTTCCTCGACAAGACGACTCAAAAACTTATATTCCAATACAACAGATGTCTCAGTTTTCGAAAAAAAACGTGTTTGAGACTATTTAAGGTGTAGGTATACAAACATAAGAAATATTGAATCATTTTTTACTATTTGGATGCACTTCCTATATTTCTATGATACTTTTTTTTCGTTGCTGCCAAAATGTATCCATCAAGGAGTTAACTCAGCGAACCTAATTACTAAATATCGTTTGTGTAGCGGTTAGACCGTAGCCTCTGTGGTATGTCACGTTCTTGTATGCTAGATACTCGAGTTGTGTTGTAATTAGCCAGTAGCTTTATAAATCAACACTTGAAACAGTAGCATTTCAGTTCTGAAATTATCTTCCGCAATAATTTTCGTGGACAAAAAATGCAGCTACACAAAATTCAAAGGATTCATTTAAAAAGACAAAATGATTATGCAATGACGATCTACTTTTGCCTATAGGTATACCAACTTTTTCAGGAGCAATATTTTATACCCTTTTAAATGCTTAAGCTTCAACAACAAGGTAATATTACCAAGAAGGGCATTTGGCATAACGTCAAATAATAAAAATATTTATTTAAAATACTCTTATTACATTCTAAAACTTTACAACTCTGCGAGTCTACAATACGATAAAAAGTTGGAATGATTCATTTAAATGTTTGTATATTTACTAATAATAATATGATAAATGCTGGCATTATTAAGAGATTCATTTGTTAGTATAAATAAGTTTTATTAATAAACACTTGTTTTTTTAAGGATCCCTTGTCGAAATGCTAGACATGAATTGTAATTTTATTATTAAGTGTGTGTGTGTGTGTGTGGGTGTGCGTGTGTGTGTGTGTGTGTGTGTGCGTGCGTGCTAGCGCGTGCGTGCGTGTGTGTGTAAAACAAATGGTTTGAAACTTCACAAGCGCGTTATTTATAGCTTAAATAACTATTATCAGCTCATAAATCTTTGAAATTACTTTAAAATGTTCATAACAAGTGCAGGTCTTATCAAGAAATCATATGAATTTTTTTAAACCAAAGCAATTTTTGAAAATTAAAATAAATAATAACCTTTAGACAAGTCAAAATTAAGAACTAAACATGTTTATGTAGGTACATTGTACACACGTTAAATATACAGGGTGGTCCACATAGAAGGGCCACTTTTGGGATCTCGCAAACGGTAACAGCTACAAAAAAGTTTAAATTAGACAAATTGTACCCCTTTGTGAGACCTATTCAGTGATGCATTAATGTCTTAAAAAAGTTCCATAGCACGCTAGGTAATACACAATCAAAATGGACTTTTTTTTACCTTCGGTAATAACTCGATTGTACCTACTAGATGCTACAAAGATATTTTTGGAAAAAAAAGTTTGTAGATTTTATTACGCACTGTAAAATGGACACATTCATTTGTTTCAATATTGTTTCAATTCTTAGATAAATTACAAACTTGATTTTTTTTTAAATGAAAACCATAGTTGGCTGTGACCTCATGAAAAAGCATGTTTTTCCTCATTTTAATAATATAAGGTTGAACGTATTTATTTTGATATTTAAACTCAAAACAAATGAATTTAAACAATATGAAAACAAATTAATGTTTTCATTTTACAAAGTGTAAAAAAATTACAACTTTCCCCCCAAAAATATTTTTGTATCGTCAAGTATAACCGAGCTATTAACAATTTAAAAAAATGCCCATTTTGATATTTAGGCACTATAAAATAAAAACATTAATTTGTTTTAATATTGTTTAAATTCATGGCACTCTATAGCTTCATAGGAAATTTGATGAATTTTATTTGTTTTGAGCCTAAATATCAAAATAAATACATAATTGATGAAATTGGTTTCTCCTGTTTTCTTGATTAGATAAAATTAAAACGAAGGTTTTCTAGTTTTAAACAGGTTTATTCCTTAATGAAAGTTAATTTTTTTTATAAAATATCCAACATGTTTCGCCGATTATTTTTATCGGCATCTTCAGGGCTGAAATTATTTTTTTCCTGTTATTTTTACAATTTTTGTACATTATATTTAGCTTAACAAAAATTAGTTTAAACAATACTGTAATACTAAAATTATTCTTAAAAATATACTTACATGTTTTATTTGAACGAACGAATGGTGGTGTTTTCGTGGACGATTACCGAACACCTCTTATTCTACATTCCTAAATTTCGTGCTAAGGCGACAGGAAACATGACATTCGTTTCCCGGCATTGGAAATTGAAACTCCATGGTAACCAGGCGACTGGATAGAGGGATTTTGTAACAGTTAATTTTCAGAAGACAAAAGACGATTTTATCTAAAACGAGAAAAACGTAATGTCTAGTTGCTTGTACCAACGACTTAACGTTCGACACTTTTCGAGTCATTTTGAATTAGGGCGTAGACATGAAACTTAAATGAAGATTGTTTTGCAGCTTCTCGCCTCTTATCTGTTTATTGTTATATCATTCATGGCCTAAGAGAGGTAATTTAGTAGCAAGAGAATATGAATGTTTTTTTTTTTTAATGCTGCTGATTACCCACAACTCTCAAAACATACACAAATCTGTTTTCTTTACTTTAAAACAAAACATCGGTATACCTCACAATTATTTCAAAGGTGTTTTGGCTTCTGAACGTGAGGTATCAAACAAGTTTAGCATTTTAAACGCATATCGATTCATTTATACATAGTACAATAATGCTTCCATTTACGCGGTCTCCATTTGCGCGGATTCACTTAAGCGCGGTTGAAAATGTGTTTAGTTATCTACAACTACTATTTGATGGTGGCACGGCCTTCCGTTAAAATTTGACATTAGACCCCCCGCCTCCGGGGGGCGGCAAATATTTTTTTAATGTTATGGACATTTAGAGGCTATGAATTCGTATCTATCCTTTAAATTTGAAGTTTTT
This sequence comes from Elmis aenea, assembly GCA_947652605.1. Classification (NCBI taxonomy): domain Eukaryota; kingdom Metazoa; phylum Arthropoda; class Insecta; order Coleoptera; family Elmidae; genus Elmis; species Elmis aenea. The sequence continues at coordinate 27,483,995 of OX393580.1, forward strand.
ATCTGTTTTTTCAACGAAGTAATTTAATATTGCCAATTTTTCTTGTTAAAGTAACGTTAGTAAATAAATGATAATTACATCAAAAAGTGTGTTTTTTGTTTGCAGTAACTTTTTATATGGTCGTATACAGGGTGTCCCAAATTCGAGTAAATGCATGGTGATCTCGCTTATCTTAAGAGCTACGAGGTCGGTTAAATTAGGGCTAAGTTGCGAAATTAGATGCTCATCAAATATCTAAAAACAAAAAAAATCATACCTGTCTTAGTTCAAAAGTTATTCAAGAAAAACTGATAAAAACGATTTTCCTCTTTTGCCCTATGTCCTACATTTTTTTAAGATATCGACAATCTGGAAGCACTTCTCCATGGCAACTTCTTACACTTTATATTTTGAGATAACATAAACTTTCCAACAACGTTTCCTCTCTTCAGAAACATCATCAACTTCATTTGTTTAAATAAATTGGACCAAATGAATTTTTTCTCAAATTTTTGTGCTAAAATATCATTTTAGATGTTAAGTGTCATATATCATTGAAATCAGACGACAAAATGCTATCCGACTATAAGATGAAATTTTTTTCGCCGTTTTTAACGTACATACACGTTTCGAAGTTATTTTTGTGCCATTTTACAAGCAATTTTTACTATTTAGTAAAATAAAAATTTTGTACATTTAAATACATACATCGAGCAAACTTCAGAATTACTCAATGAAATATTGGCTGAAGATATATTCCGTTTATTATTAATTATTATATCTGTGGTCAGCGGGAAAAAGCACTTAAGTCAAAAAGTGCAATTTTTCAGGGGCAACGTTTTTTTATTTTACTGATTATCATGTGAGTTTAAATTTTACTTGTATGGTATATTTTACTTAAAATTAAGTATTAAATTATCACAATATGTCAACATGATGAAATATTTTAATAAAGAGTAAATACTTGACTTGAACTGGCATGCAATAAGAATAACTTAAGTAGTTTTTCACAAATGTAAACAAATGGATATATTCAGTTTAACTCGTTTATTCTTAAAAAATATATTTTTTATGTAGAATTTTAAAAAAATTAATGGAGTAAACATACATACTCATTTTTAAACATAACTTTTATTATCTTTTGATTACACAAAATTTCATTGCAATGGAAAAATATTATTAATAAAAATACGTGAAATGGAACTAACATTATAAACAGGAAACACAAGTGCCGAAATTGCAAATTACCAGTATAAGAACATAACAATATGAATGGTATAAAGTTAATAATAAAAAAATTGCACTTTTTGACTTAAGTGCTTTTTCCCGCCGAAATATATTATATTATACAGTTATAAGCGTGGTACATCGAAATTTGCAACTTTCCTAGCCCATTAAAATAAACAATAGACCGACTTTTAAACAGTTGATTTGTACGATTAAAGTTCTGTCGTATCAAAAACGCATTTAGTCTGATTGCATAAATCCTGAAAATTTTAACGAGAGAGGTGCGGTACTTAGCTCTCAAAGCGGTTGGGAATATGAATCGAGGCTGCTTCAGCTAAAATCGAAGAAAAATGAATACTTGAGCAGGAAACGTTTTCCAACCACGTGCGCTTTATAATTAAACAAAATGCGCAGCCGTTCGCTCCTATGCACGTTATATCCAGGCCACTTTGCGATTAGAATTTGTTCGAGTATTACCCTTTTTTGTTTTAACATCCTGGAAAAAAATAGTTTTTTAGAAATTTAAAAAAAAAACAGCATTTTCGTTTATTTATCAAATACTATTGTGTTTAATTGCGCGGAATTTGTATTGTTTGTTTTGGACGGGAAAAAAGCGTAGATGCAATACTTTATTCATTTAATTAGGAAGTTTTTGATATTTAGTTATAATAAATATTTCTTTTCATTTTTAATACATTCTATTGTTTTATCATACAACACAATTTGGAAAAACAGCTTTACTACTATATTAATTAAATAAATAATGAAAATAAAAGATAAAGGTGTTTATTTATAGATTATTTTTAACCTGTTGTTAATCTTACATATCTAAATTGCCAACTTAAAATTTGCTTTTTGGGCAATGAATTTACAAAACAGTTGCTTTTTGTTTTTTAATTTTATCCAGATAAACTGCCAATCTAATAATTAGAACATAACCAAAAAGCTTTATATTTTTCTATTAACTAAGAAATGTAGACGGTGGTCCACATAGAAAGGCCGCTATTGGGATCTCGTTAATGGCAAGAGCTACGAAGAAGTTTAAATTAGACAATTTTAAAACAAATGAATGTTTTCATTTTACACTGTGCAAAAAAATCTCGACTTTTTCCCCAAAAATATATTTGTACCATCAAGTATAAGTAATTAACGATTTAAAAAATAACCATTTTGATTTTTGTTTTTTATTTAGCGGGCCATGAAACTTTTTTAAAACATTAAAGCATCACTGAAAGGGGAACAATTTGTCTAATTTAAATTTTTTGTAGCTCTTACCGTTTGCGATAACCCAATAGTGGCCCTTCTATGTGGATCACCCTGTATATTAAAAAACCGTTATCATACAAGAAAACAAATACCCGTGCACTAGTTTAATAACAACAAATTTTCCTCGCGCTTAATCAACAATTTAAAACAACCAACTAAAAAAATCACTGTCTTTTTAAGGCAAATTAATAACGAAAGATGAAATTGTCTTTCTACTTATACCACTTTAATTATTTAAATCGAAGATAAGCACAGCTTTCGTGCAATCAAAATAGTCATATCGACTTTTTAGCCCAGCCAAGACAATGGCCTTTCTAGTATCGTTCGATACATCGACATTTGATTTTGAGATTGTGCTTAATTTTTAATTAACTTCCCATTCGTAGCAGGAAATAAGTTCCCTGAAATAATTTAAATCGCTTAGTTTTATTTTTTAATAGTACCTACTACCTACAAACTAATTTAAATTTCAATAATGATACACTCCTCTCCTGTGTATTTTTCTAAAATTTCTGCTAACGACTACTAGAATTTGCTTATATATTTTAAGACCAAAAGTGTTTTATTATGAATTAAGTTTAAAAGAAGTTTGTGTATTCTTAATTCGTCTGTTTCATTCGCAGTTATTGAAATAAATTTAGTTCATGTATGTTATGAAAATCATTATGTTCAAAACGATTAACTAAAACGGTTACGAAAATAACATTTTAATTAAAAGGAATTTATTACTATTTTATCAGCAACATTGATTCTAAATAGATCATTGAATCTTTCACACTTCTTTTTAATCTTTCCCCTTCGCTAGATTATTTCTTTTTTGCAAATAAAAAAGTTTGTGACGTTAAAAATGTAACTCTTGTCTCATAATTCTTTGGAGCCGAATTCTGCCAACTCCCATGTTCTGTAACGGTCTTTGAGCTTTCATACTTTTAGAAATCCTCTTAGACTGTGTATTAAAGAAATTGTAGCTTAAAAGTGTATAATTTTAGACCCACAGTTGTCAGTATTTTACGTTGTAGGGATCCTCTAATTTCTTCGAAAAAATTAAAAATGTAAGTTCTTTGCTAATTTGTTAATTCTTATCAAAATTTTATAAAAAGTTAGTACTATAACGTATATTGTCCATAGTTTTTGATTACATAAGGTTCACTTACAATAAGTAATATAGTTATTCCTCAAAATTAGTTCAATTTTAGTATTTTAAAATGATGCATATATTCTTCATAATTATCAATAATTTTTATACATCTTTCGTATAAATTCTGTATGTCTTTCTTTTAAAATGAAATATGATTCGACAAATTGTTTTAAACCCGTTTTGGCGTATTCATGGTTTATACAATTTTTCATGAAGGAAAACAATAATTTGAATTATATACAGGGTGGTCCACATGGAAGGGCCACTATTGGGATCTCGTTAACGGTAAGAGCTACAAAGAAGTTTTAGTTAGACAAATTTTTCCCCTCTCTAAGACCTATTTAGTAATGGTTTAATGTTTTTAAACAATTCCATGCATGCTAGATAACAAACAAAAATCAATATTGACATTTTTTTTAAATCTTTTATAACTCGGTTATACTTGATGGTACAAATATTAAAACAAACGAATGTTTTCATTTTAAAGTCGGCACATTTTAGCGGCAGATTGAAATGGCTAATTTTCATTGGCCATTTACATCACAGCTGTTAAAACGGCTCCCTGTGACATATTGTTGTTGCTATCAGCTGTTAGTCACATATAAAGTTACAGTTCGGTATTTATTATTTTATTTTGTGTTGAAATGGCGGAAAAAAAAGAATAAATTATACCATGGAGGAAAAACAATTATTAGTTAGCTTGGTGGAAGAAAATAAAATAAATAGATTATGTATACAGGGTGTTTGAAATTCGAGTTTAAGCATGGGGTTCTCGCTTATTATAATAGCTAGCGTATAGGTTTAAATTTGGCAAAGTTGCTAAATTTGGTGCTCATTAATAATCCAAAGAGAAATTGGAAATATCTCAAACGGTGTCCGAGAAAATTAGGAAAAACTGGAAAATACGATTTTTGAAAGTCGTCTATAATTCCTTTGGAGTATGAAATATTTCAAATGTGTAAAAACATTGCCGAAGCAACTTTTTAAGCCGAATCGGATGGTAGTCACAAATTTTTCTTAGATCGATTCGTTTTTGTTTTATGACAACCAACTTTGTTTTTGCTTATGGGCGCAAGTTTTGCTATTTACATTATCAAATAGCATTTATTTTTCTAAATCCATTGATGTATCACACATTGAATTTTACTTTTTCTTTTATTGTCAGATTTCAAAAAATACGTTTTAAACAATAACCATTATAAATCAGGTTGGCCGGTCATTGTAGTTTATGTTGTTTCCATGACAACCGATTAACAATCTAAAAGTTTTAAAGGCCTGTTAGTCGTAAAAATGAACTTTAATAACGAAGAAAAACGCGATATGCTGCCCACCAGAAAAAACAAAGTTGGTTGTCTAAAACAAAAACGAATCGACCTAGGAAAAATTTGTGACCACCATCCGATTCGGCTTAAAAAGTTGCTTGGGCAACTTTTTTACACATTTAAAATATTTCAAACTCCAAAGGAGTTATAAACGATTTTTAAAAATCGTATTTTCCAGTTTTTCCTAATTTTCTCGGACACCGTTTGAGATATTTCCAATTTCTCTTTGGATTATTAATGAGCACCAAATTTAGCAACTTTGCCAAATTTAAACCTATTACTCTAGCTATTATAATAAGCGAGATCCCCATGCTTAAACTCGAATTTCAAACACCCTGTATACTCCAATTGAGGCTCAATTTGATCTAAGATCACAATAACTGTCTCTTTTGTGAGGCGAAAACGCATAAAAAAACGATCGTATTCGAAATCCGTAAATGGATTTGCGCGAACAAATCGCCTTCGAGGAATTACAGGGTCGTACAAGTCATCATCTGCATCATCTATCATATTTATAAAGTCAATGTCCATATTTAAACTTAAACCACAATTTAAACAAACACTTAACTACAAACAAAGCAAATACAAGATACTTTTAGGTTATGTACTCCAGCTCAAGTTCTAGTAAACAGCGACTCAAGATGTGAGCTCAGCTCAAGTCGAATATGTTCTTAAAATTGCTTGGTGCAACACTTTATACCGTTAAGGCGAACTTAAGATTCAGCTAGATCTTAAGATGTGTCGGAGAAACCGGGCATAAGTCTCAGATAGGGAAACAATTTTTCTAATTTTTTAAATTTTTTGTAGCTCCTACCGTTTACGAGATCCAAAAAGTGACCCTTCTATGTAGACCCTGTTCCCTGTATATTGGAGTATCATCTGAAGTGTATGATGGACGTAACTATAGCTCTTAACCAAAACCGTGTTTGTTTTGAGTATATTTTGCATGATGTACTTACATTCAAGAACTTGTTTGTTTTGAGGTTCTAAATCCTATTCAAAAAGTTATTGATAAGTTTTACTGCAGCCAGTTTTATCCTCCGCAGCAGATTCTAACTGCTTTAAAAATTGCTCATTAAAGGTGATTCTCCAATTATCTACATAGAAAATAATCGCTTGGGGCAGCATCTGGGGAGTATCTTGGATGTGGTAAAAGCCCACAAACTAAACGATATAAAAAGATGGACGTTGGATGTTGATATATCAACAGTTGGAAGTTTTTAATAGAGGGAATAAAGAAATAATTAGTTTTTTTAATGTTGGCCAAGTTTTTTTTTTTTTCACTGTCGTGAATTATTTTGATTAAATTAAAGACACTGGTTAAAAAATACCAAAGTTTGAACATAACTAGTGAATCCGTTTGTTTCTAGTTTTGTCTACAAGTGTTAATAGGTGAAAATATTAAGTTAAATGAAGACCGGTAGAAAATTTGGTTATTGGTATTGGTATTGTCTTGATTTTGTAAATTTAAATATAATGGTAACAGCTACTCAAGAGCAGAAGGAAATGTTCATGGCACTGGCACAACGCCAACTCGCTTTTGCATTCGTTTACCAATTTCAAAGGTCACTGGGAAACCTTACGTATTAATCTATTACACGAAAGAACGAAGACTGCACTTTGTAGCCATCTTTTAAATATAATCACAAAATCCATTTTCCAACCACACGTCACTCTTCAGCCCCAACAGAGCTCAGAAGCCACTATTTTTTTTACTAATTAATTGACCAGCCGCACTGAATAAATATTTTTTGTGTAGAATTTATACGCATCTTAAGTCGTTTAACATTTGATACAGCACGCCCATCTCTGGTTGTCGCGGATTTGATATCGTGTGCGCAGATGTTCGTTCTCCGGCCTGGTACGGAATTAGGTGAGGCATTTTGTTTCACTGTGGTGATGATAACTATTGACACAGGATCTGGAATGGCCAGTAGATCATAAAAGAATAAACCGAAGTCCAAAACAGGCCACTTCGGACTCGAGATTACGATAAATCCGATAAATACTGGCATATAACATGAAAAAAATCCCAAAGACTAACTCATATTGAAAAGTTACGTTTAATTATTAATTTATTCAGCAAATAATTTTGTATTTGTTAGACTCTCCATTAAAGTATTTCGTATTTATTTATACACAAGTTAAGTGGATTGTAATTCATTTATATTGTATCTAATTATGATCAAAACCACTAACAAACAGTCTAAAATGTTCTAAGACCTTACAATAACCCAAGTCGTTGTTATTCTACAATGCTGTACATTTTTTAAATGAATAATGGTTAAATTTTGGAGGCAATAATATTTTACGCACAGATATCTGCTTGATGAGATGGGCTGTTGATCTGAAACAGGTCATCGTGATGATGAGATAACTATAATCAAAAAGGTTTATTTTTGACTATTATTCTATTGAGGCAGTACAGAAACTTTCTGCCTACGTATTAACAGTTTCCAATATTTTAAAAGCAAAAAATGTGATCACCTGAGATTGTAAAGTTGTTTTAAAACAGAAATAAACCTAGTTTCATAACATTTTCAGAAATAGTAAAGTAATAACTCACTCACTTACATATTAGTAAACTGCATTCTAAAATGATGAGCTAATAGTTTAATGTTGTCTCCTTACGTAAAATTATGTTGCAAAAAGCAAAACAAAAAGACTTCCTCAACTCAACATTTTTTAACTTGTTCCTATCTGTGTACGTATTGTTGGTCAGTTACCTGAAAAGTTGTATTGGTGTACGAAAATGTTGAATCAAGATGCCTTTATGAGATTTTAATCATCAACAAATAAATTAAAGTTATAATTAATACAGGGTGATTGAAATTCGAGTTTAAGCATGGGGATCTCGTTTATTATAATAGCTAGAGTATAGGTTTAAATTTGGCAAAGTTGCTAAATTTTGTGCTCAATAATAATCCAAACAGAAATTGAAGATATCTCAAACGGCATCCGAAAAAAAATAGAAAACCCCGGAAAATACGATTTTTAAAAATCGTCTTTAACTCGTTTGGAGTATAAAATATTTTAAATGTGTAAAAAAATTGCCTAGGCTACTTTTTAAGCCGAATCGGATGGTGGTCACAAATTTTTCCTATGTCAATTCGTTTTTGTTTTATGACAACTAACTTTGTTTTTTTTTAGGGGCGCAATTTTTGCTATTTACATAATCAAATAGCATTTATTTTTCTGAATCTAATGGTTATCGTTTAAAACCTTTTTTTTTAATTTGGCAGTGAATAAAGAAGTAAACTACCATGTGTGATACATCAATGAATTCAGAAAAATGAACGCTATTTGATTATGTAAATAGCAAATATTGTGTCCATAAGAAAAAATAAAATTAGGTAGTTGTCATAAAACAAAAAAGAATCGACATGGGAAAAATTGGTGACCACCATCCGATTCGGCTTAAAATGTAGCTTGGGTAATCTTTTTACACATTTAAATATTTTATACTCCAAACAAGTTATAGTAGACGATTTTCAAAAATCTCACTTTCCGGTTTTTCCTAATTTTCTCGGATACCGTCTAAGATATTTCCACTTTCTCTTTGGATTATAATTAACCACCAAATTTTGTAACTTTGTCAAATTTAAACCTACACTCTAGCTATTATAATAAGCTAGATCCCCATGCATCCTTAAACTCAAATTTTAATCACCCTGTGTATGTATAAGTGTAACAATTATCTTCAAAGAATCTAATTAACTTTCAAGTCATTCGGTTCTTTAATGCCACCCAATGTATTTGGGAACTATTTCTAAAACACCCTGGTTCAAATGTGATTTTTATTTTGTAGAGACAATACAAACTGCATATTATTAAGATATCTGTAAAACTTGTTTAGTTTTTCAGCGCGAATAATCTTTTATACGTGAAGTAATTAATCCTAAAGTACACTATAATATATACTGATATTTTTAATATCTTTTTAATATTTTTAAATCTCTTAATAAAAACAAAACCATCTTGCATTGAAAAGAGTAAGAAATAACTTATCAGTATACTTGAAACACTAATTTTAATCCTGTACATTGTCAAACATTAGTTTTACTTATTTTTAGCAACCAGGTGCAGATCACTTAAAAATTAAAACGGGGGTTTTACTTTTTTTTTAAACGCGCAATTAAAACACAAAACAAATTTAAAATGCAAAAGTATTTCAAACTTCATTTTCATCTCTTTAACATAGATTTGAGCAATAACTATGAATAATTTTATGTTTCAACCCGATGCTCTCGTGTTTTTATAAAATCAGGTTCCGCTTGGCAGAAGTTATTTATTCAAAATAATGCAAAAACCATCTGATTTTGTTATGTTTGAAATTTCAATTCCAAAACGGTTTTACAGTTTTTCGCTACTCCGTATGTTTTTGTAGTTTTCCTCTTGAACATGTAGCGAAAAGCTATGAAAATGCATACGATTGAAATAGAACGAAAAAAGAATAACGTAACTTATTGTTTCAATCAAATACATAAAGCTACATACAACGTTAATTACTTACATCAACCAAACCTTACGAGGCAGCTCTTTAAACCTCTGCTTAAAAAAATTCAGTGCGCATTACCAAGGTAACAAGGTTGTATTAGCAAAACAGATAATGGTGTTCTTCATGCGTGTCATAACTTTCCTTGCCTATTTAAGCAGACGTCTAACATGTCAGAGTTAGCTGAAGACTGAACAGCTATATATAGATATAGTCACTACTTGCAGAAACAAAGCAGTAGTTAGCAATTTATTATCTAAGTAGGTCAAGAAAGTTTGTAAAAGACAGGAAAATTCGTTGGTAAAGTATGGTGGACCCCCTACAAACATTTTTTTTATTTTGTAAAGACGTTCACAAAATAGATGCAATACATTAAGAAAAAAAGTAGTCTACAAAAAAATCATTTCATACTTTTTAATGTACAGTGTGTCCCGGGATTAATGCAACTTGAATCTGGTAGACGACAATTTTTTGAGTTCTAAATTTATATTTGTAGATTTATTTATGTGTAGATACCTTGAATTTCTTAACAACCAAGAAAAACGTTCGAAAATTACCAGTAAATAAAGAGACACAGAATTTCTTAATAGAAAACAAAAAAAGTTTTAGAATTCGTATCAACATGCAAGAAAATTAATATAATGAATCATTGTAAGCACGTCAATTTTTATTTAACGGAAAAATAACTGTAAACTAGTATTTATTAAATGACAAACATATTAATTCTTCCATTACCATTTAAACAACTACATAAATATATAAATTATAATAATAACAATGATAATTTTATATTAATAATTACTAGAATTATACTACGTTTCCTTGAACGTAAAACAAGGAATTAATCTATACAAACTATACCAGTTATACTTCAAGTAGGTAGTCATAATTTCCAGAAAAACGGAATCGTTTGAGTGCGTCAGCTGAGAAAAATTATCTATTTACGTAAAAACTTGTTAGCGCAAGGCAGTAACTATTAAAGATATAATGTATATGCAATGAGTATTGTTTATTTACTAAAATAAATCATCTTTAAGAAGTCCACAGCCCTACTAAGGTGTGGTACATCCGCTTTTCTCCTGATTCGTTTAAGTAATAATATGCTTCCGTTCGACGGAAAGAGGATTGTCATCCGAATTAGATATTAAGGAAAGAATGAAAAGAAAGGGAATAAAAGATTACGGCATTCTGGAAGTTATGGAAGTGTTATAAAACAGATAAAAAATGTTATAGTGTTTTCATTCTTTCGTAACATGAATTTTTTGTAATAGCTTTGTTAATTGGATGTTTTTGTTAATATGCTTTACTGTAAATGGAAGATTGTAGGTATTTAAAAAAGGTTTTTGCAACATTTAAATTAAGAATTATAGAACAAACTAACTTATAAACATAATAAAAAGAAGTTTTGAAATAATATTTCATTAGAATTTTTTTATGTTTTTGTATATTATGTGAAATATGTCGTCAACTCAATTTTTCTTAGTTTTGCGATACTATACAGAATTCAAGATACATTTTAGTAAGTTGGAATTCGTAACATGAGCTTTATTGTTAACTGCGTAAAGCAACTTTGTCGTTTATAAAAAAAAGCGAAATTTTAATGATAAAAAGAAAACCATCTTGTATAGAATGATTTTCTGGTGCTATATACAAGTAGGTACTTTTCTATCGTTTAATATATGTAGGTATAGTCGCTTATTTTAACGTATTTTTTATTGCAATAGGATTAAGTGTTTGGTATGTAAAAAAATTGCGGTTTAGCATCTATTTATATTATATTTTTTGTGCATCTTCCCTAGCTAAAACTGCAACTAAGTATCAGATTAGCAAGCTAATGGAGAAGGATCAACGCGCAGTAGAAGCAAAATACCCCGATGATAGGGAGATATTTTAACCTGAAAAATGTAACGTGGAGGCAATTAATTTTAGCGTTTTTTCGTCATATACTTAATCCAGTTTATTTATGGGACAGTTGCACTATAAATCTATGATCGATTATAACGACGCCACATGCTACATGTACCATAATATATTGACGCACATGAAAGAAAAACAAAAAAGCGATGCGGTTCATTGATTAGGAGCAGCTAGAAAAACCCGGGTGAGGCAATTACGCAAGTGAACAGAGAAATTAAACGTCCACACCTTGTATATGTCATAAAATTTAAAAACATACGTATTGTTACGAGGGGGTATTGATATTCTGGTCTAGCTTACAAGGAAACTATTCCAGTAGACTTCCGCACGTGAAATTTTTTGGGCCGAGGAAAACTAGCATGTTTTTCACTCTTCGGACGTTTTTGTAAAGCCGCGTACAGACGAAATTAGAAGTTCGTGAACTGTTCGAGGGCACTTCGCGAACTGTCGAGAACTATTCGCGAGCAAAACGACTACACCGAAATATACCTAGTGTTTTTGTTAACAGCTCTCGGGACATACTGAACAGTTCGCAAAATGTTCACGTTTTGTAAATAAATATGTCATCAAGTGACGAAGACGCTGTGATGACTGCTTGTGCTGCATTTATGTTTGTAAAAACGGTTCCACTCGCCTTTACATCTTTGATATTGTGCCATAATACTCCCAATGTTCTTCCGATTTCATGAGGTTCTTTCGGTATAATGTCAGAAATGTCCTGAATTGCATCTTTTTTAAGTCCTATTTTTGTAGTCCGACAAGTTTGGGTGTAAACGATATTGTTCTATTAAATTTAAGTGTGTTCTCTGACCACTCCATTTTCAACAACTACACAAACGATGTCAGACGCCTGTTCGCGAACAAACCCTTTAAACCCGCGCACACACTGGGTTCGCGAACAGTTTGCGAACCCGGTGTGTACCTGGAGTTCGCGAACAGTTCGCCAGTTCGGACAGTTCGCTCTTGAGGCGAAACATCAAAGGGGCTGTTTGCGAACTCGAGTCTGACATAACCTCACTTTTTGACTGCATATGTTGTTTGTGAACAAGCGGTTATAGGTAACACGCAGTGACGGACTGGGAACAAAAACCGGCCCGGGCATTCAGATTATAGAGGCCCACAGCCAGGGTTGGTCAAAATTTGATTTTTATTTAAAAAATCAACAACTTTTGATGTTTTTTTTTTTTTAAACTTGACTATTAGTTTTCCTTTTCACAACTAATTTATTCATTTTTCACGTTACATTATATTCTCTAAACAGCGTCATTAAAAAAGAATGCAAAAAATGGAATAATTTTTTATTATGAATTTTATTGTTAACTTTTTTAGTTCTTTATAAAAGTTGGTGCATTACCTCAAACTAATTTTAAGATGAAAATTTTTTATAAAAATTCATACAACACTAAATTTTACCTATTTCAGATATATTCACAAGAGTAATGTGCCCCTATTGAAGAGGTACAAAAAAAACCTCAGGAGGAAAGATTATTTAGAATTAAAAATAAAACCAAATGTAAAATTTAACGTTAAAATTCCAATTTTTATTTTTGAAGCAAGTAATTTTAACATTAAAAAAAACTGCAACAAATGGAAAAGCTTTTTATTATCGGTCTCTCAAAAAATTTTATTCTTAGGAAAAGTTGGTGCATGGTCTAAAACTAATTTTAAGTTTCAAAAAAATTCAATAAAAATTGAAATAACATTAGATTTTAACGATTTTAGAAATATTTTTGCAAGAGTAAAGTGCTAGTATTTTAAGAATTCTAAAAAAGTTCCAAAAAAACTTTTTTGAAAACCTATAATACGGGCACTTTACTCTTGCGAATATTTCTAAAATCGCTAAAATCTAGTGCAGGGATTCCCAAAGTTTTGACCAGGCGGGACAAATTTTAAACTTCGAATATTTGGAGGGCCAAAAAAAAAGTGTTTTTGAGACTTTGATTTGTGGAGAACCAACAAAAACTCGAAATGTCAAAACATGTAGATATATATAATTTTTTTGTGAAAAGCAAATTATCTGGTATGAATTCAAGATGGCGGATTGTCTGACATCGCGCGGGCCGTATTTTTAGGGTTCGCGGGCCGCATTTGTCATCTAGTGTCATGAATTTTTCTTGATATTTTTCCAGCTTAAAATTAGTTTTAGAGCATGCATCAACTTTTACTACCCACTAAAAGCTTTATATGGTAAATACTTACACAGACTTAATAAACTCGCATCAATATATTTATTACGAATCTATTTGTTAAACAATGTGTTTTATAAAATAAGCAGATTATGAAACTACTATTTACACATACACACGCCATCTAAAGCTATAGGCTTCAGGGTTCGGATAATATCGGGACTATTTCTGAAGCACGAGTGGCGCGATCAAACATACGACGCTATTGCGTATTGTGGAGCCCCAGAAAAATATTAAGATTGAATACGGCCCGTATTAAACGGGCAAATGTTATAATCATAATTTTTGCGCTCCTTATACTTCAGCGCCGAACGTATTAATCCCGTAGCTTAGACCGGCCCATTCGGGCACCGGCCCTTCGGGCATTTGCCCGAACTGCCCGATGGCCAGTCCGGGCCTGGCGTAACAGCGTCTTCGTCGCTTGATGACATGTTTATTTACAAAACGCAAACCCTTTACGAACTGTTTTGGAGCTGTTACGAACACAATCACGTTTTGATGTGGACGTGTTTGCGAACCTGGTATGCACGGGAGTTCGCAAACCGAATGCGCGAACGAGTTCGCGAACTCATTTTGGTCAGTACGCGAATTTTGTTCGAACTGACGAGCCACCCGCGAACTATTTACGAACTCGCGTTTACACCAGGTTCGCACATTGTTCGCTATTTGTTCACTGCCTGTTCTAGAACAGCTCGTGAGCTTGGTTTGTACGCGACTTTAGGTAATGTACCGGTTCAAAAGCGAACTAGCGAGCTGTTCGCGAACTCCGGTCCAAACCAGGTTCGCACATTATTCGTGACCTTGGTCTGCACGCGGTTTTACATCGCAACCCACAGAATTGGTCTACCATGTTTAAATTGGCTGCATGCAGATCGATCTGAATGTTGCAACCCTCATTATGCTTATACTTTTTTCATACCTAAATTTTTATGAACGATATGAAAAATATGTGATATGAAGTTTGACATATTCGTTTTAGACCGATTCGTCTATCTTTCAAAATCACACCACGAACAGCATCGATGTTTTCCGCAGTTGACGCAGAAATCGGTCTTTAAGCCTTCAGCTTGTCTTTAACATATTTTCTACCCTGTTTAAATGCCGTAACCCAGTTTTTTATTGTAGAATAGAAGCATCTTGATATGCCCCTAGGGTGAACATGTCATCATAAATTTCCTTACAGGATAATCGTTTTGAAAAAATCACAATTTGAAAACGACTGGAGTTTTTGAACTCAACCATTGCATTTGTGCTTGTCAACGTTTATACTTCCTTTAATAGTAAACGACATTGGTTTTTGTTCAATAAAAATTATCTAGTACAATTATTTATCAATGCCCCCTCGTATATGATTAACTCTAAAATATGAGCCTTAAAAGTGATACCTAATCATTGATAATTGTTTCTTTGTTAGTTGTGAGGCCATCTTTACCTTTATACGTACTTACGTCTGCCTATTAACTCGTAAATGTGTTAACTACCTTAGACGGCACGTGTTATGTAATTGATGGTGTTGTTTGTTAAGATATTCATTGCTTGTTTTCCTGTCAGCATTGAATATTCATTACGAATGTTAGAAATTCGCTTCTAGTTCTGCGGTTTTATTTCTCTCGTTATTTCACGTGCAAATTATAATTTGTAGGAGTTATATTGCACAAAATTACAAACTAGCAACAGTTAAATTGTAGTACGTCTGTCTTCGTATTGCAGGCGCCTACCAAGATTGCGCCATTAAAATGATCGTGAATTCGATGCTGGGGACTAAAGAAAGAAACCGCACAGCAGTTTGCGTTCATTTCACTAGGCTTGCTACTCCTACAGTAATATGAAAACTGATCGTAAAGACGAACACTGTTAATCATTTACTTTTTGTGGGTTTTATTTTACTTTTACTTTCATAATGGTGTCATTAATAATTTTAATACATTTTTGGAACTTCCAAAGCAATTCTTCAGTCAATGAGTTTTATTAAAATGGATATTCAAAAAAAACTATATTCTTGTGTGCTTGTTTTTAATTTTTGTTTGTGTTTTAGAAACTGTACATTTATATCTGTACCATAGAACTAGAACAACCAACGTAACTTTTTATGAAAATGAGCCGATACATTGTTTAGATTTGTTGTGAAGAAGAGTGTACAAAATGATATATAAAAAGGACAATTTTTTCTTCAGTTTTAATTCAAAATCTTTTCGCTCTTTCTTAAGCGGCAAAGAAAATTTTTTACTGACAAAGAAACGCGAATTTGGGAAACTATTTGGGAATTAAAACTAAAGAAAATAAGTGATATTTTAAGTGAACATTTAATTAAGTTTACATACTGTATGAATCACTTAAATCGATCAAAGATCAGAAAACTAGTAATTATTAATTAGATGTCACACGTCACTGGTCTCCGTAATGTTATATATGCCAATAGTGTTAAATTGGTTGTCTACATTTTCTTATCACATTATAATCGGTAAAATGACCATTTGTCCACGATTTTCGAAGAGAGTTTTCTATTTTCAACAACAGACCGTGACATATTACCTATGTCTTGGACTAGTCTTTATCAGATATTTTTAAACGTTACTTTAGATCCCTATGATTTGTAAAGGCTTTTATATTCTAATTATCTAAACTTATTCCACTCAATCCCTCTTTTCGTGGCAGCTTCTTTTACCCTCATTTCACCTTTTCTTTGGTCTTTCCTTTCGAATTTTTCCTCCATTTTGCGGATCGAAGACTTATCTTCTCCTCTTCTAACCTACCTGACCTAACCATCTTAGTTGTGCCTCCTGGATGTCGTACTTACTTTTAGGTTTTATCTATGAGTTTCATTTCTAATTTTGTTCCTGTGCGTGTTACCTTTATTTTTTCTTACTTCTAAACCTCGTGCGTCTTAAAGTTATGGAAATTAGCATCATTTGCTCAATTGATGTGCCGATTGAAGTACGAACTTCTATTTCAATTCTTTTACTGTTTCGGAGCTTCACGCTGCTTCGTCGTCACGAAAGCTGTTTTTTTTGTACTGAAGATGCAGCAAGTCAGATTGCTCAACCGGTGACAAAATTATAGAACCAAAAAAAACTGTGAAATTGTTTAGGGACTGAAATTGAAGGAAAACAGAATAAGCGATTTTTAATCAATACATCTCATTACTTTTGCTTCATTTATGAACAAGTTTACTCAATGTTTACAAAACCTAAAACATCAGCAATTAGCCTTGTTTATTGTATGACGTGATATTTTGCGGTGGTCTTATCGTACTTGGCAAAATTTTTCATTACATGAAGAAAAATATTAAAAATTAATACACACTTTACGATTAGCAATCTTCAAGTGCAATTATAGAAAGCCACCTAAACTTTTATCTTTGGCAGTAAGTCTTTTACGTTTGTGCCCATTGTTTCGTTAAGAATTTTATCAGCTCTTTCACGTTATCAAGCGTTAACTTACCAATATCAGTCACGGAAATAAAATGCTTTGTTCAAGCTGTCAAAGTGTTACTTAAAACAATTATGAAAGATTAAGAATTCAACTGCGAAATTGCCTTGCTAAATCTAATAGTATTTTAAAATTGAACAGTTTTCATTTGTTGACGCTATCTTTCGTATTATTATTAATTCCGTATTAACTTTCGTTTGTAAATTTTTGTAGTTTTCATCGCAATTATCGATCAAAATGCAAATCCGCGAGTGTTTAACGTACGAAGTGTCGCATACGATGGACGTCCTTGTAAAAAAATTGTTATTTGTCCGCGATAGTGAATAAGAAATGCTATTTGATCAAATGAATTGATTATTTGATGACCCTAGAATGTCTGTTGTCGTCGCTTGTGCTTACACCAATTTCATGTTGATTTCTTTGCCCTGTTAGATTAAAGTGGACGCTGATAGGTGGTCAATAAAATCAACAGCCGATAAGATAAGCACGTGCTACGAGAACCACGGCTTCTGCGTTGCGTTCTAGTTTTTCGTTTACTGTTTTCCTACACTAAACGAACAGCAAACGATTATATTGTGAAATTACTGTACAGCAATAACAGTGATGAATTATTTCCTCATCTATTTTTATGCAAATTTTCGCCCTCAACTTAGATATATTGTAAAAGTATTCGAGACGTTACAACGTCATTTATTTTTTTGTAAAACAGTTGCAGCCTCAGTAGCAAAAAAACAGTTAGAAGTTAGTCGCACTCTTTTGTTTGTATTTCAAAACAAGTTGGAGAGAACTCTTAGGAGAACCGATCCTTTTATAAGAAATCTGTCTCGACTATCCTTGCCAAAAATAACAAATACATTCAGCATGCCAACTTGATGGTTAGTGTCAATTTAAAACCATGATGATGACTGAAAATGGGAAGTTACTAATACTATGTAATTCCCTAAATATTTGATAAAATTTTCTACAGCTTTTTTTACTATTACAAAGGATTAAGATGTGCTCGTTATTCATGTAACTTCACTAAAGCGAAAATGTATGCGATCTACAGAAATGAAGTTCGATAAACCTGCGATACAGTCAATTGTTTTCCTACCAGAAATAGTATGTTCCACTAAAATATAAATTTTATTGTAATAATGAGGTAAGAAATAACAATGTAACGCTCGTACAGCCATTACTGCCCTATTTGACGTCATTCAGTACACGTACCTTACCTGACATCATATTAATCATCATTTTTAAACCATCCTTTAAACTACTACTAACAAGTTTTAAAAAAGGAATGAATGTATATTTTTGACACGATAATACATTTTTTATGGCAAAATGACACTAGAACTGGCTATATTTTCATTAAAAACAAATTTGTTGATTTTCTTGATATTGATGACGTCAATAGGATGACGTCATGGTAATTGTTGTATGTTTTTGCGGTCAATATTCATTTATCTAGCGACACATGGCAACAAACATAAAGAGTATTAAACATTAGCCACTTATTAAAACTGCCAAATTTACTCAACATGACTTAATTAACAGCAAAGGAATAGAGAGAGGTTCAATATGATTTTGTAAATACAAATGAACAGTTTGTAGAGCTTGTGAATTATTACCAACACGTAAACAAAAACATCCTTTATTAATTTTGTTTAAGCTTTGTTTTCCTATTGTTGCTTTTTTGTTTTTGCGTGGCACTTGGTGAATTCTAATTAGGAGCCGAGCTTTTAATATTATTTTGGCAAAAACGCATAAAGAAAGTAAACTTTTATCAGTTTTAAATTGGTTTTATTTTTTCTGAAACAAATTAAAAAACATTTGCGTGTTTTCCCATGCATAATTCTGTATGGTCATAGAAACTAAAAAATGGAGTGAAAAATACGAGATTTTTGTTACTAAAACACATGAATACGGTAAGCTGTGAATACCGCAAGAATAATTTAAACATTTATTAAAAAATTCGTTTTTTTTACATAGAAATTGTCTAAAATTTGTTGATTGCGAAAATACCTACGTAATGTTGCATAATTTTGCAGAATTTCGTACATCATTTATCAATTATTTCATCAAACACCTTGATGATCTAATCAGTGTATACCATTTGGATTATACCAGTCTTAATATAGAACCGTTTTAGATAAAAATGTACAGGCAGTGTAATAAATCAGTTTTATTACATAATTTAAAACATTGGAATGTGTACAACCTGCAAATTCAACCAAATTTCAAAAATTAAAAAAGATTTATTATTATTTATATTTGCCTAAAACGTCGTAAATTGGGGCTTCGATCAAAAATTACTTAATGAAATTCGAAGACATATATAAAACTTATCAAAACTTTTTAAATCCTTGTTACACTTGGCCTACTTCGACATCATCGAACTACTTGGAATGCTCCTGTAACTTTGGAGTTAGGACTATATCATCTAATTTGTAACATTTTGCGTATATCATGCAGATATAAAACATTTATTATATTTTATTGTTTACTTCTTGATGTTTAATATCAGAGCTACATAATAACGTTGAAGCTTTTTTTACCAAAAACGTCGGAAAATAAATGTTAACTGAAGTTTGCGATTCTTTAAAATATACCAATTTAAACTGCCTTACTTTGGGTTTTTCTTTTATACAAGTTTAGTATCATCTATCATTTAAAAACTTTATTTTCTTTTTCTCTTTATTTCTTATACATCTTATACAAGGTGACTCATCGTAAGTTCTTTTAACAATGTACTTATATGCCTTTTAAGTCAAAAGTTTTTTTGATGCATTAGTACGACTGTCGATTTTAACTTAATGAGAATTAAAACAGAGTTTATACTTTCTAAGATTTAATTTTTAGTATATTCAAAGTAATACTTTACGATTCTTACTTAACACTGAATCCTGATAAATCTTCCACGATCATCTCCATTTGATAAAAAGTTCAGTCGATTTATACCGCATCGATTGACGAAGATGAGCAAATTCTGACAGTGATCCAAAAGCTGCAAAAAATGAAATAAAGTGATGTGCGCAGTATTCTTCAGGAGTACGGGCCTGGTCAATGCAATTATTGAGCTGGATGCCCAGAAGACGGTTACAGTAATTTAAATGGTACACAGAAAATTGTTTGCCTGAAGTATTCAGTAGAATTCCAGTGAAGGGGATTGTGCTGCATTACAATGATGCATGTATCAATACGGTAGCTTTAACCCTCCAGTATTTGGCTGAAAAAAAAAGATGATAGTAACACAGCATCCACCGTACTCACCTGACTTGACAATGTGTGACTTTTGGTTGTTTTTTGTACGTAAAAGAATTTGCGGGGTAGAAAGTTCTTGGATAACATAACCTTTCTCGATTATTTTGCAAGTATTCCGACAGAAGATTGGTTGGGAGCTTTTAAAAGGAGTATTATTGCTGAAGAGTATTACTATTACTATTAACATATTTAAATTAAATTTAAACGCTGTAAAAAATCACAAAACTAAATTTCTAGAACATAATTTTGCCGTTACGGTGAGCCTTTTGACGATGAGCTATTTTCAGTCGCCACAAAAGAAATCGTTACCAATGCATTGAATAGAACTTCAAGTGGTATTTAAATTGGATTCCCAAACCACTAGTTGAGTCCAACAAACTTTTGACCATCGCGCAGAGGTCGTATAATATTTATAAACACATCGACATATATAAATAATTTGTCACATATGTACTTTGCACGAAACTGGAGCAAAAGTTTTAAAATCTTTTTCCATCGTTTACCTTTTAAGTTCCTTTGATTACATTTTTATAAAGTAATTTCTTTGAAACTCAATAAGGTGTACCAATACTTATATAACTTTATCTGATATATTTATAAAAAGTTTGTTACACACTTTAACAGTTGAGTATATGAGATAACGCATATACAGGGTGCGCCAATAGTGCGATAAAGTCCATTATTGCCCTTAATGTCAACTTATTAAAAAAAAGATTTTAATGAAACTTGTAGTATTTCTAGACGTGCATTATTTAAAATTAGTTTCAAGTATACAGGGTGTTTCATAAAAGTGGGGCGTCACTAAAGGTATTTTTTTAAAAATTGAACACCCAGTACATTTTTGCATAATCGAATTCAGCAAGAAAATCTCCACATGACAGTATTTTGTTTTTCATTTTTTTGTGACGTTGCCAATTTATCTCAAAAAATCTTTGAATTTCCAGAAAAACAGGGTACAATACTTGTCAAGAGCACAACGTTATGAATAATAATTGGCAAATGATATTTTGTACATACAAAGTCTAAAGGTGTAGTCATAGTCTAAATACATCAAAATTAATTTATATTATACAGGGTGTTTCTTATAGATGTGCCAACTTCCCAATTTTCAAACATCAATAACTTTATTTTTTCAAATGGAACACCCTGTATATTATTACGTCATTTTGTTGCATTTTTGTTTTTCTTCAACTTTTCTTAATACTTACCTATACCTAAAATGAATATTTTCTGAGATATTTACATTTTACTATTCTTATAAGCGTTGTGTAGGAATTTCCTAGTTTTCTCGGAGTAGGCCCCGACTTTGACAATAGAAACAATAATTTCTGTAGTAACAAATGTCAGAGTAAATTGTTGTCAATTGTTAAAACATAAATAAATGAGTATAACATATTCAATATGAATTTTTCAAAAGAAGAATTGATTGATACGGTCTATGTTCAGGGTGGCGTATTTTCGATGGCCATACAGGGGGGGTATCTCGGTTATTATCAGAGATTTAAAAAACTAAGTACGTAGTCTCGATTTATTTTTTCGAGAGGAATTCATTGTCGTAAAAAGATTTTTGATATCTTTTTTAATTTTCGAAATATGTATAGTCAAAAACCGATTTTTGTCAATTTTCAAAAATGCTAAATATCTTGCTTAAACAAAATGATAAAGAAAAACTTTAGACATTTTTGCATAGTTTTTTGTCCTTAATAAGATAGCAAAATTCAATTTTTGTTCTCCTATATGAGAAGAAAAAAAATATTGAAACTAATTTTAAAACATGCGCGTCTAGAAATACTATAAGTTTCATTAAAAACTTTTTTTTAATAAGTTGACATTAAGGGCAATAATGGACTTCATCGCACTATTGGCGCACCCTGTATGCACACATGCTTTGTATATTCGGTGTGTTCCTGGAATTATGTAACAAGGGATCTGGTGCACAAACAAATGTTGAGCTCCAAATCTCCATATTTAAGAATTGGCTTCTATTAAACTCAACTTTGCTTAAGCACATTTCCAATTTTTATTAATATTGGTCAAGCAAAAATTCACTTTTTGAACACAAACATTCTTTTTTCCTACAAATTACGACAAAATTTTACTTCCAAAGTTGTATGCTGTATATAACGTGTATACTTTAATCATATCCAAAAAGCTATTTGGAATACTCACAATCAATTCATTTCTTTTTTCTTGGCCTGTATCTACAGGTTGATAATAATCTACATGTGTTGTATGGGCAATTTTATTATTATAAGAGTTACATAGACGGTGAAGTAAACAAAGTTGGGCAGAATTTGAAGACGAATTTAATGCCATTCTGACATGTGACCTACACCTTCAACTTTTTTTAACATCCTGAAAAAACTAAGTCCAGACGATTTTTTCAACGGTAATTTATTTCATAACCACCTACGTTAAAATCAAAATGTGAAATAATTCCTGTAGATAATTTTACGAAGAATTAGGAAAAAATATCTAAAAAGTCATGGCGCACTTAATTTTCGAGATATAAGCCAAACTTGCATTTTTTTTAAGTGACAACCATAGTTGGCTATAGGTTCATTAAAAAAAGATTTTTTTTTTCGTTTCGTTGATGTATGGGTTATTAGGTTTATCTTTAAAAATAAGTAAGTTAGTACATTATTTTTTTAAAGTATAATCAAATTGTCCATTGAAAAAAAAAACGTTACATAAATAAACTAGCTTTACTTAATGAAACATGTAAAAAATTTAAAACTGAAATAATTTAAGATATTTTTTACATTTCATTATAATTTACAGTGTTTCACTTGCTATTACTAGTAAATCTTAATTCAACGTGTTGAGGGTGTAGCCCTCTCTCTAAGGACAATATAAATATACATATACAGGGTGTCCCAAATTCGAGTAAATGCATGGGGATCTCGCTTATCTTAAGAGCTACGAGGTCGGTTAAATTAGGGCAAAGTTGCTAAATTCGATGCTTATTGATAATCTAAAGAGAAATTGGAAATATCTCAAACGGTATCCGAAAAAATTAGGAAAAACTGGAAAGTCCATTTTTGAAAATCGTTTATAACTCCTTTGGAGTTTGAAATATTTTAAATGTGTAAAAAAGTTGCCCAAGCAACTTTTTTTTTAAGCCGAATCGTATGGTGGTCACAAATTTTTCCTAGGTCGATTCGTTTTTGTTTTTAGACAACCAACTTTGTTTTTTCTTATGGGCAGCATATCGCGTTTTTCTTCGTTATTAAAGTTCATTTTTACGACTAACAGGCCTTCAAAACTTTTAGTTTGTTGATCGGTTGTCATGGAAACAACATAAACTACAATGACCGGCCAACCTGATTTATAATGGTTATTGTTTAAAACGTATTTTTTGAAATTTGACAATGAAAGAAAAAGTAAAATATCATGTGTGATACATCAATGGATTCAGAAAAATAAATGCTATTTGATTATGTAAATAGCAAAAATTGCGCTCATAAGAAAAAATAAAGTTGGTTGTCATAAAACAAAAACGAATCAATCTAGAAAAAAATTGTGACCACTATTCGATTCGGCTTGAAAAGTTGCTTGGGCAATGTCTTTACACATTTAAAATATTTCATACTCCAAAGGAGTTATAGACGATTTTCAAAAATCGTATTTTCCAGTTTTTCCTAATTTTCTCGGATACCGTTTGAAATATTTCCAATTTCTCTTTGGATTATTAATGAGCATCTAATTTCGCAACTTTGCCTTAATTTAACCGACCTCGTAGCTCTTAAGATAAGCGAGATCCCCATGCATTTAATTGAATTTGGGACACCCTGTATACTAACTTGTACATATAATATAATAAATATAAATGTTTTCCCAAGCATAATACTTTTTGTTTGACGAAATGTTTAATAAAACAGCCTCTGAAAAAGACAGTAGAATACAATTGATGACTTAAGATTAGCTATTTTAAGGACAATTCATACAATAAAAAGAAATATGCTTAGGAAAACATTATTATCTACAAAGTGCAGATCTCAAATTTATATTGCCTTTAGAGAGAGGGCTATACCTTCGGCACATGTTTTAATTAACACATTTCGTGCGGGAAGCGTATTAATACCCGTTCAAGCGACCGGCGGTCTCCGGCGGGAAGCGTATTAATACCTTTTATGCAGAATTTTTATAAACTGCAGGAATCATACTAAAAAATATTTCTGCGTTTGCCGTTATATTGGTAACTGTTACAGTCGCAACTAAATTGTATATAGAGTAGAAAAAAACTATCTGTAACCTTTTTGACTTTGATTTATAAAGTTTCTCTTACTGTTTAGTAATATAATGTATTTGTGTAATTATAACAACTGCTTATATATTAAATACATATGGTTTATGTATTGGTTAATGATTTAAAATCAAAAACGGTTAAAAAAATTTAACTGTTGTATTTTTTAATTAACTACATTATTAAATAAGAAATTCAATAATTTTATAGTCAGCTACGGTTGACCTTAATAAAAACACGAAGAGGATAACTTAAATTCGCTATATACGAGGTCTGTTCAAAAAATAACCGAACTCTTTGTCAATTGTGCCAAAACGACGTCGTTTGAGCACCATTTTAAATTTGGGAAATAAAATACGTCACACAGGGTCAGGTCACGTGAGTAGGGAGGCTGGGGGAGGACAGTCATTTGATTTTTTTGAACAAAACTCGCAAATTGTCAAGGTTGAGTGGGCAGGCGCGTTGTCGTGGTGGTGTCACAGAGGGAAAAAGACGAATGGCGGAGGTGACGGGTGCCACAGTGGAGGCGCCGAGTCGGGGAAAGTCCCTTGGTGAACAACACTTATTAGCGATGATGGATGATGAATGACGTTGTGTGGTTCGAATTGTTATGAGGTTGCGCATTACGGCATTGCGTACTCTTCCGTAATGCCAACCTCGTAGACTTTCTTACTTAGCAAATAAATGAAACAACTTATTCAAGAGTTGGAGATAGTCTGTCTTGTAGCCGTAACGTTTTGTCGCGCCACAACGCTGGTCTCTTCTTGCAATTTTTTTCTTACAACTTTTTCAACACCCCTTCGTAGTGTTGTTTGCCATTGGGACAGAAATTCAAAATGCACAACGCCATCAAAATCGATCATTGATTTTCTGAGTGTCATCAGTTGACGTCAAAGGCCTTTCTGGTCGAGGATCGTCTTGAACTGACTTACGACCACTTTTGAATCGTGTAAACTATTCATAGTTTTTGAGTGGCACAATTTGTTTCGAGAAGGAATAGAGCTTGTTGAATACGATGAACGCTCAGGACGTCCTACATCGAAATTTAACTGAAAATTTGGCAATGAGGAAAGTTAGTGTGTGCAATATTGGTGCCGAGGGTTTTGACGGACGATCAAAAAGCAAACCGAGTGACGATTTGTCAAGAACTTCTCGATCGTGTGCGTGATGGACCAGATTTCTTAGACAATGTTGTCACTGCCGACGAACCGTGGGTGATCGAGTACGACGCGGACACAAAGCGCCAAAGCTCAGAATGGGACACCAGCGCCTTGCCTCGCCCCAAGAAAGCTCGCATGAGCAAGAAAGATGTAATCCATGTTGATTGTCTTTTTTGACTCGATTTGACTCGAAGGGGGTGATTCACAGGCAGTTTGTGCAAGCTGGACAGACAGTGAAATTGATTTTCTACGTGGGAGTCCTTGAGCGACAGAAAACGAATCGTCCGCATCCGCCCAGCCATTGCCAATTCCTAGAAGCTTCACCACGACAATGCGCCGAGCCACATCGCGCTCGTCGTGGAAGAGTACCTGGCTCAACAAAACGTGGTAACGCTGCCCCAGCCAGCCCAGTTGTCGCTCTCCCAGACTTTTTCCTCTTTCCCCACCTCAAGTCGGCGCTGAAAGGACATCGCCACGGCACGGTCCAGGCAGTACAACAGGCCGTGACGAAGGAACTAAACAGCACTCTAGTCGCCGCGTTCCAGAAGGCCTACCAAGAGTGGCAGAACCGCTGGAGGCAGTGTGTTGATGCACAAGGGTGAAGAATATTAAGTCGCTGTACGAATATTGGAAATACATTTTTTGTTATCGAATTAGTCCGACTACTTTTGGGACAAACCCTGTATTATGTATGTGTTCTTTTACCTATATGGAAACTATCAGTGAAAGTTTTAACTCCGATTAAAAATAATTTCGTGGAGGTAGGGGACGATCTGATTAAAAAATAGAAATAAGAAAAGTTCTGCCTTAAAACTGTAATAATTTTGGATGATGGTAAAGTACTCTACATTATCTAACTTTGAATTGAAACACGTTTGAACATCTACATTTCAAAAAAATCGCCTGCAGCGCATTTTAACCCCCCTCCACTTTTTTGTGCCGATCTTCGCTGGCTTTTGAAAAAATAAACAGTTAGCAACCTCTGTTTAGAGGGGCGGCAAATTCAGGGACCGCCCCGGGCGGCACAAACTCTAGCTACGCCACTGCGGGCCATGTACGCCCAACGAACTGTCAGGGGCATGCGTAGCATCGATATAGCGGACAATAATTATAGGCTCTCATGGCACGCTATATCGATACTACGCATGCTCCTGACCGTTCGATGGATCGTATATGGCCCTGCTGGAACAGACCTTTATATCTTTTACAGTCGACATTGTAGTACGGAACAGGCTTTCCAATTTTAAAGAAAAACATGTATTAGTTACAAAAATTTAAATAAAAAAATTCGCCACCTAATTTTTTTGGCCCGCTATACCTGCCAGTTACTTTTGTGCGCTACCCGCACAAAATGTGTTAAGATTTAATAGTAATAGTAAGTGACACACTATAAATTATTAAAAAATCCCATACATCAATGAAACAAGAAAAAAATCGTTTTTTAATGAACCCATAGCCAACTATGGTTGCCATTTAAAAAAGTTAAGTTTGGCTTATATCTCAAAAATCAAGTGCACCATGACTTTTTAGATATCTTTTTCTAATTTTACGTAAAATATCTAAAAGAATCATTTCACATTTTGATTTTAACGTAGGTGGCTATGGAATTATTTACCGTTAAAAAAGTCGTCTGCTTTTAGTTGTTTTTCAAAATACATATTTAAAAAAGTTAAAGGTGTAGGTCAAATGTCAAAATGGCATTGGGTTCGTCTTGAAATTCTGCCCAACTTTGCTAATTTAACAGACTTTGTAACTCTTATAATAACAAAGTTACCCATACAATGGATGTGGATAATTGTCACTCTGTACTGTATATTGTTTGATGAGCAATATTTTCTTTCGATATCAAAAATGTGTCGACCCTAAGCTAATGTCTTTTTGAGGGTCTTCATGTCACAAACAACGAAAGGTCGGATAATCAAGTATTTACAGTATGCTCTAATTGACTGTAGAACATTTAAAAAGTGAATAAACATACCTTTGCCACTAACCAAACCAGAAATAAAATAAACACATACCTAGAGATGAAAATGAAACACAAAAACAAATTTTCCCTCATAATTAAGCAATCTACAGTTGTTGTCGCGCTGTTTACCAATTAGACATGTGTTTTGTAAAAGCCATTATCCATTAGTAAACTCACTTGTACAACTTGATGTTGGAAATTAAATCGTATGTATTCAAAACTCAACGGCACCTCTGCATTCACTACTAACACCACTAAAATCAATACGTAATAACCGTTTAGTAATTGAACAATTTAACACGGATGTAATCGAAAATTTCATGGTTATGAGTCATTCAACAATCACCATTAAAGGGTTCGTTTTAAAGCATACTTAGAAAAATGTCTCGGGTACAACAGGACGAGATAGCTAATAATCATCAGGAGATAGTACATTCATGTCTTCATCTTAGTGGGAATGATTCGGTCAATCCATAAACTAAATATATTCGAAAAGCAATAAAATTTCCTCATAAAGAAAAATTAGATAATTGGGTGTATAAATCATCATGAAAAACATGAGGATCTCAGAAACCTTTAGAGATGGAATAATCTGCACAAACTGAAAATGATAGACCCATTTTTTTGCCTTCTCTAATCTCTTGTCGAAATGCAAAACCAGTTCTTTTCCCCGTATTAGCTGGCCTTCCTCTACGTCGCTGTTCACCTCAGGACTTCCTTGGTAATATCTCCATCGTTTTTAAATTAAGCTTATTTATATTAATAAATGCACTAATAAAATAATCCAACAAATTATTAAATTCACTTTTCAGGATTTTTATCAAGTAGAGTGTGCATTAACCATGACATTTTTAATATAATGCATGGTGTAATATTATTTACGCAAATGCTCCCTCAATTTTTGTTACATATCAAATTAATTCCCTATACTTAATACGTGTTCCGTCCATGTGTTTTTATTCTTCGAGAAAACTTGTTGACTTCGTTTTGGCAAAACAACCTTAGAAAATAATTTTAGAAGGGATTCCATAGTAGTTTGTTTCAACACTAAGCAAGTCCTTGATCATCTGGTTAATTTTGGCAAGTTTAAGATAAACAAGTCGCAAAATATAAGAGGAACTTGTTGCTTCATCCTTTTTAATTATCCTTACTTAATTACCATACATACAGCAGATATGATAACGAAGAAGGAAAATATGTCTAAAATACATTTTACTCGATATTAAATATGCATACGAATTCCGTATTTATGTATTAGTAGTTGACATTTCGGAGCAAGGCACGGATGTTTAGAATTCATCTTGTAACTTGTTTTGAAGATTATTCGCTTCCTGGAAGATGAATTCTGATTTAAAGCATTGTCTATAATTCCTTGAATACTTGGTAGTGTTATAGCTTAGTGCTGATAGTTTGTTTTTGTATTAAATACCTTTGAAATCATAATAATACACGCTGTCGAGTGCTGCAATTAGTTTTTAAACAAAGCGTTGTAAATCATTATGCAACAAAAATCTCGTAAAGACAAATTAATTCTACATTAACTTTCTTATTATCTTATATAGTTGTAATAATGATTACTAAAATAAAAACCAACGATACTCTGCAGGTAATATAAATAAGTTTAAATAAAAATCACTTGTTTTTGTTTATAAAGAATCTCTTTTGTAGAAAACCTACACCATTTCTTCATCAGCAAGTTACTTTAAAAAAAAGTGATTCTATATGGATAAAAAATAAGTGATTTTTAACGAAACTTATATTTATTACTTGATAGGTTATTTGACAACTTTTAAGTGATTCGTTTATTCATTTAAAATTTAAAATTTAAATACCCAAGTTAAATTTAAAAAAAAAATTCTTGAAAATGTTTTTGTCGAAATACGATACTAATTTCAAGACTCGCGTCTCTTCATCTGTTGTTAGATGTGCATAGGTGGAAGTTTGTGATATAAAATATGAAAAATGAAATACGTGCATAAGGAGTAATAATTACTTGGAATTTAAACTGACATACGAAACACATTTATTCAAATTATTTGTTAAGACTTTCCTTGCCTAGATTAGTTTTTAATCCTATTTTTTAGGTATTGTTTATTTTCGCGAAATCATTGTAGCATATTACAATATTAAATACATAACACCATAACCGAGCAGTTTGTACATAAGAATTTTAAGAAATGTTTATTACGTCAGGTGCGCTATTGTACAGCACATACGATTAAAGACTTAATAAAATGATAATGGAACTGATAAGGAACAATAAAATTGCATTACTTCTGCATTTCATTTATGCCGTAGATTTAACTACACTTTAGATAGTTATTAATAAAACATTTAGTGCTCAAATATATTACCACGTAAGCGTCAACGTTAAACCCTTGTTATTTTAATATTGTGTTGAAAAGCTGTAATAAATAATTTATAACTAAACTTAATATGCTCCTATGGATTGGATGGTACGTTTATTTTACAGAGTAGTTCCTGAAACGACGCCACTATCTCATCTCCCCTACTTTTTTTGTCAATTCCCCGTCGATGTGAGCACAGGGCGTGTGTGTCTATACATTTTCAATAGTGCACGAATGGTGCAGCCCTGTTTTTAGGGCTTTTATTCCCTCACAGTTAGTTCATGTGGTGCGAGATAATGTTTCAGTACTATCAAAATGTTACATGTAGGAGTATAAAACATAATTCTTGAAGACTGCTCATTAACTACATTTCAAAAAAAGTTTCCGATAACCTTATTTTTAAAAAAAAATTGTTACGCAGATATTTAGATTGTATGCACTTACTCTTTATTTACGTGCGTCATACTATACTTCTGTTGTTATGTTTCCAAGTTAAAAATCGTTACTTTTAAAGAAAAGTAAATAAAATCATCTTAAATTATGGCTTTGACTAATTCAGTAATTCAGATAAATTTTCCACACATTAGTAAAATTTAAAGGTTTAACAATGAAGTTTTTTTACACTACTGTCACATTACACCAACTTAAAGAGTTATTTCCTCTTAAGTCTTCTTACTATGTTCGTGTTATCGAGAAGCTGGATAGCCTCGATATTCACATGCTGCAGTAGTCTTTCTTCGTGGCTTCTCTCAAATTTTTGGATTTCGCTGTCCACAAACTTCACTCCAAGATCCCTATGGCATCGTCATTTCTAATGTAGCAGGGTGCATCTACGATGTTCCTTAATACTTTGTTTTAAAAAGTTTGGATTATTTTAATGTTGCTTTTTTTTGTACAACTCCGGCAGAGTTTCTTTCTAACAGCCAATACATTTTTCGATTTCAAATACAATTATATCTAGAACAACTAAAGCAAGTTGAATTTCAATAAACGTTAAGTACTAAAATCCACTATTTACATTCTGTGATTAAACTATACAAATACTGCATATTAACGATCTATTACAAAAATCTTTTATCTTTTTTCGAAGGATTATTTGAAGAAATGCGAGACCAGTTCCAAGACTCGTCCCTTCATCACCAGAGATCTTATTTTGATGGTTACTAATGAAGAAACGAGTCTTGAAACTGGTCTAACATTTCTACAAAAGATCCCTTAAAATAGATACACGATTTTTAATATCTACCTATTTATATTAATAACTGAATCACTTAAACATAAGGATTTATCAAAAAAATTGTCTAATTTCTAATATTGTCTTTTTAAACTTTGCTATTGTTGTTTCGCGTTACAGCTGCACAAAGAGTTTTTATAGACGCTCTGTAGAATGTAATATTACCATTAAGAATTAATTTTAAAGCTCATTAATTTTGTACACAACGATTGAAGCTGTCACGTCTCATTAATTTCCCTGTAAACGTACTTGAAATTAGTTAATATTTAATTATAATTTTGTCATTATACGTCTCTGCTCACTTAATTTCTTGGGTTTTTTGTTCTGAAAGGAACCGATCAAGATGCACTTTTAAGATTTGCCTTGAAATATTCTATAAGAACTCAGAAGATTTTGTGCGTCGAAAGATGATCGCATTTCGGTCTTTTCATTTTCACCCACTCCATAAAATTTGAGTCAATAACCTTATACAAATAAGTAAGGACATTTAGCCTGCAGAATGTCTCCTAACAAACGAATTGGGACATTGGATTGTTAAAGATTCCATCCACCATCTCGACTCAAACGAATTCAAAACTCTATCTGTTCGTGGACCAAGTTTTCATTCAAAAAAAATATATTATACCTACTCCCTCTGTGATAAAGGTTCTTTTCCGTTTATTCTTAAAGCAGCATTCGGCCAATCTGCAGGCGTTTGTAGACATCTTGAGCAGAAGAAACGCATGACATTAAAGTTTGAGTAAAATCTTCGCATGTCTAAAGAAGTTATTGTGTAGTAATTGCAGAAAATATGAAATTCTTTCCAAGAAGCTTATTTCTTCAATTCTAACTTTTTTATCTAATAATGCAATACATCAGCCATATTATTTCCGTGTTTGCACACTGAGCTGGCTCAAAAAGCTCAATTTACTGAACATTTGTGTGTGCAATTAAGTTTAAAAATCTCGCGTGCTAGTATTTTGATTCACTGACGTTTCCGTGTAGGTAAATAATTTTTAAAACGAATCATTCTGCCAAGTTATTTAAATTAAGCCAGACGATAATAATATTTGAAAAAATGCATGTGTATTTTTTCTAAAAGTGTAAATTAATTCTCATTTATAATACAAATTTAAACGTATGGCTTATGGTATTCAAGGAAATACTTTTACTCCATAATACTAAATTTAATTGTCGAGTTATTGCTCTCCCTTTACCTAGTTCATCCAAGATATCTTTGGTATTCATTACATCTGATGTTAAAGTTACACCTAGATATTTTTATTCATCGGCAATTTTTATCCTTCCTTTCGATGTTTTAATGTCGACCAGTATTTCCAATTATCATATATTTAATTTTTTCAATATTAATATCTAAAACCCACTTGTTAAATTCTTAACTTTTTTATCATGTATGTATACAGCATCCTTTCGTCTTCTGCCGAGATTATTAGATCTTCGGCGAACAGAAGTGAGTTAGTTCATTTGTATTACTTTATATTAATTAAAAGTACTAATTATAATGAAATTTTAGTAATAAAACTTTAAAGTTTAAATACTTAAGTGATACATCATCTGAAGTCTTGAAATGTTCTTATTTTTGGTTAAGACATAGTTGAATTTGTTAAAAACTGATGTAAAACATCAATTAACGTATCTACTGCAATTACGCGACCATTTTCACGGATTGTCTTCCTTAATTCTTCAAGGTTTGTAGGCTTCGTGGCATTAGCTTGATATCTATTTTAGGTACCCTCATAAGTGAAAATCAATCGGCGCTAAGTCTCTTTACGGTATCAGCAATGCCTTGACTAGAATGGAAAGCATTTTGAATATTTTAGTAGATAATACATCATCAAAGCATTTGAGATGCAGTGTTTTCATTTCTAATTTCTACTTTAATGTTTACTTCAAACTAAAATTGAACTAAACTTAAGTAAATTAACACAGAAGTTATTAATAACCCAAGCGTGCATGTATACATTTTTTCCAAGATATTCTCCATATTGCAGCTTTTGAAAACCAAAGTGTGTATACCTACCTATTTTTCTGGTAAACTCTGTATATTAAAATTATTTATTATTAAAATAAAACAAAACATCAAAAATGAAAAAAAATTGAATTATAATATGTCTAATGTCTATACGTGTTCCTATCGACATCATAGCCATTTCAGTTTTTGTACTATTTCTAAGCCCATTTCTAAGCTACAGCCCTGCACATTCAATAAAACTGCTAATTGCATTATTAAAAACGTATAGTTGGCTGTATATTATGACCTTAAGCCGTATATTAACAGTACTGAAAGTACTGTAACACATAATTCCACCCCAGATGTGCCAATTTATGAGTCAATTCGCTTTGTAATTCGTGCCTTTTGAATGAAACCCATTTGAACGTTACCATTACAAATACAGTTTCAGCCCATATATATTCCACAGCAGAAACCCCGCGCAGCCGCCTATGATGCGCCAGCGAATAACTGCCTGCTCATCCTCGTCTAGTTTTACTCCTGTGACTGCCGGTGCGACCTTCATGGCAGCCGAATTCGACTTGCAAGAGCCATTTATAAAAAGGTCATCAAAACACACACAGCAGAGGATGTTAAGGAATAATCGAGCGGCCAAAAAAGGTCCTCGAAGATTAGCATAAA
Source organism: Elmis aenea (assembly GCA_947652605.1). Taxonomy (NCBI): domain Eukaryota; kingdom Metazoa; phylum Arthropoda; class Insecta; order Coleoptera; family Elmidae; genus Elmis; species Elmis aenea. Next base: position 27,517,786 of record OX393580.1, read on the forward strand.
ATATTGACATTGATAGAAACGCGTGTTAATGTAACTTTACGCCAGATACAGACGCTAAACTATTCTGGGCTTGATGTTTCGCCTTTCAATTATAGAATTATGTTACTAAGTTGAAATTTGTTTGCAGAAATGCTTCTTTTAATCATGTCGTTAATATATTTATATACAGGTTGCTCCAAATACGTCTGGATAGATGATACATTTGGATTTGGAACGACCTGTGTAAGTGTTTATAAATATATTAACAACACGAGGAACTCTTTTAAGTTGCACAAAAAACATATGTTTACTATCAAACCTTTAAACGTATGATTATAATATCCAGTTTTAAAATTGCTTTTGTTTACAAAATTTTAATAAACACCTCCATGCGCTTGCTTATACGGATGTAATATTCCAACAAATGCAAAAATTCATACCATCTAGTTTCAAGATTCTAGTGAAGCTTGTTTATTTAAAAAAAAAATAATGTTTATAAGTAGGTTAATGCAAATTAATTTGAAAAATAAATATAGACCATCCTACATTTTTTTAAGTGATGGTATATTAAGAGTGTTTGTTTAACAAAACTGTAGATTTGCAATAATTTTTGTGCTGTTTCTTCGATAAAATATCGATTATTCGACGCGCTCATTCTTTAATGGTGCCACTTACTCCACTTCATCTACTGTTTAATCTAGTTTGTCATTTCTTTTATTATTTTAATATTATTTATTATGTTAATTACTGTACCTTTAAAATCTTAATGTGTTGTGCTTGGATTATTTGGGTAATTCGTATTTTTTGATATTTGTGAGTTAAATTAACAATTTTTTATTTTATTATATATGAAAAACCTCTTGTAGTAATCCTAGAACAGTAACAATGTTATTAATTAATAAGACTGCTACTGACAAAGAGTCGAGAGTCTCGAAACTAGTCAAGGATTTCTAAAACAGACTCTTCATGAAATAGATGAGTGATTTTCAATTAAATTTGATTTGTTGTGTTTTCAAACAACTCGGTTGGTTTATATAGTTTTTAGATATATTAAAACTCGTAAATAATCCTCTACAGCACGATTCGCCTTAAAAACATAGGCTGCACGTTCATTTAAAGGTGATTGCGCAAAAAACTAAGAATAAACAAATAATTTTACAAAAAAATGCAATATTAGATTATTCATAAACAAAATTATAATTTTTTTTGTTGCTATCGAAAAACCGTCATCAAATTATTTTTTTAGGGATTTTCAATTGTGCATCATTACAATTAACCAAAAACGTATTTTATTGAGCGTTATGAAGTATTATCAACTATTTGATTTAAAAAAATGGAAACGTTACCCAGTAGATGTTGAAATGCATCGGGTGTACAAATATACACACATATAGGCAAACGCATTGTCTTATTGAACCAGAGCACGTCAAAAATGTGATTTGACAACGCAATATTTTCGAAGTAGCAGTTTTTATTTACTTACTTCAGAAATGAATTATTTTTATAACATCGCCGAGACGGTAAATTAATTCTTCCCTAGTCGTTACATTTTTGCCGGTGCTATTTCTGTATCACAAATAATTTTCAACAATATGAAATTTTCACCCATGTTTTAAAAATTTTATGAAGTATATGGGTAAAATAATAGTTCTCCGAATCGTCATACTGATAATATTAAAAAATGTTACGTAAGGAACACGAAATTTAATTTTAAATCACGTGTTGTGTAAAAATGCACAATCACAAAACAAAAATTGCAAAAGTCTGGATAATTAAAGTATTAGGCATATCAAAACCATAAAATTTATGAAAAACATGCAACTTGAGCGAATACTTATCGATTTTTGGGCACCATCTGAGTACCAAAAATACACTAAATACTTCTTCAGTATTGGAAAATACCGCGTTGTCGAGCTAAACGGAAAATAGAGTTAGTCACGAAGGGGTTCCTCAATAGAAATGCCATCAGTGAGTCATTTAATGCCACAGTAGAGTATATTTAAAGGAAGTTTTTTGCGAATACTTTTTGATATCCAAATACGTACTATAGTATCCCGAATTTTCTTCCTAATAAAGTATACATTTGATGTTGCTGGCCCATCAGATTATCTTTATATAGTTAGGATTAAGACTATAGTTGTTTGAAAGAATCGCTCAAAAACTAGATATGACTTATCAGTGATAAAAGTCTTGGTTGTGTCAAAATTTGACTTTACAATCGCGATTTTCTGTTCTGTAACCTTGGAAACGTTGCCAAAATAGCTGAGAAATTACTCAAGTTGATGAACTGCTGATCTCAGTACAAAACTGTATTGAAAATGAAAGCTGGTCGTAAAATAGATAAAAACCACTTTTGGTTGGCCGAAGTCAACCAAATTTTAATCAAATTTTAAATGGTCGGGAAAAATTATAAACTTGGATGTGGCGCGCGTAAAGGAAAAGATTTTAAATTTTGTAATTTTACTAATCATATATCGCTCAGACCCATTTTGGACGCTATCAAACAAAGCTTAAACAAACACGCCTAAGTATTAATAAACAACCAAATAACGTAATAACGCTAACTGATATTAAAGATATTTACGAAAACATCGCGTGATGTTTCTGCTGCAAATATTTTTAGTTGGAAAGAAAGAACAAGTTTCGTATTGATAAATACAATGATTTGGCTCTTAGATCATGCGGTAAAGCAATACCATCTAAACAACAAAGCTTGGTTTCAATCAAGTTTTCAGTGCTCATTGTTAGATGTATATATTTTTTCCACATTTATGCGCATCTGTTCACAAAGACCTTCAATAGATTCGGTTTGTTCGTATTATTGACAGGATGTAATTGATGTTTGAGGAGCGACTTAAGGTATTTGACAACGTAAGTCTTCGGCATTGGGATTTGTCTTCAATGCCGGATGTGTTTTATGTTAATTTGTTTGATTAAATTTTAAAAGAAACGCGCGTTTTTCAATTCAAAACGATGTGTAGTGCTTTATAAAGCATTTCTGTGTGCTGTGTGGTAATATTCCACAGCGATATCTGCTATCACGACACAATGTTGGCAGGCTATGGTACAAGTGGAGCGATAGCGTTTGCTTGCAATGTAGCTGTTACTCAGAGTCAGGCAGGGTGCGGTCGATGGCGTAGCTGTGTAGGGAACCGAGGGATATATCCCGACTGCCCTGCCAGCTGACGCTGACGCAGCTCGCCGAAGACGCACAGGCAACCAGCCAGAGTCCATCTCTGCAGTATTCTCATGTTCAGTGTCTAGAGTGTACACGCCATCCAACAACCTCCAACAGCGTCGCCGACTAGCAGTGCGCAGCGCATATTTGTCAACACCAATTGCATCATTAAAGCCATCGCTTAATTAGGTATGCATTTGTTGTTATTAGTTATTGTCGAACGTTGCGTAATTCTGCAAATTCAACTTTAAGTGGACTCAATAAGTGCTGTAGTTGATGACTACTCTGTTCTGAACGCCTACACCGGTTCATTTTTAGACTAGCTGCGATCTTTCGTTTAACACGGGTCGGGAAAAGGTTAAATTTGTCAACTTATTTCGGCTGTTTGTTGGCGGCCTTCTCTTCAAGGATAGGAATTTTATACCTGCAGCTCTTGATGGAAAACCCGGCATTCAAAGTCTAAATACCACGCCGGAATATTGTCGCGCCGTGCTAAGCCAAATTAATTAATTTTCTTTCAATTTCGATTAATAAGGCTAAAAAATTAAACACCCGTTTGGCTGGAAGCGTAATAATAATAATTGTATTCAACCACATCCGCAATCTATCCTTCTGTACCTCGTTACATCATCCGTATTCCTTGGAACGTATTCTTTTATACTTACACATTAAATTAGTCCTTGCCTGCTGCGATTAGACATATATTCATTACATGAAGATGACTCACGTAGCAGCTACAGCGAATTTGTCTTGCTCTCTTCAAACCCACACGCTCGTTAAGTCTTTTTGAATTAGATAAGACGATAAGTTGATAAGATTCTATACAACGCGGCCGCATAGTTGAAATCTATTTCGGAAACAAAGAAAATACCGCGAACGCAAATATGAACATTTTTTTTTTTTTATAGAGGATGTTTATTTTTTTAAAGTCTGTTTATTATTTATAACATTATGTCAAGTGTCTCGTTAATTCTTTCCGGACGGCAGGATGTTTATTATGACGTCGAGTTTAATTTTTTACGCTCTTACGTACGTAAGAATCTTAACAGGTGTTTTACAGTGAATCAGATATAAATCATACGAAGAACTAACTTATGGTAAATAAATAGGTCACTGGTACTTAAAATAATATACGTTAATAAAAAATTTCGGCGTGGCGCGTGCTAGCCCAGAAAAACATCGTGTTTTATAGTAGTTTCGATTTCATTTGTTAACCGTTAATTTTCACTTTCTATGGAATGTAGTCGTACATTCATTCACTATCGATCTCATGCGAATAACAATATCTGCTACCTACTGTTAAGTTACTAATTGTTGTTAAATTGGGTATTTACACATTCTTCTTAGTACGTTAACATTACTTAGCAACAATAAAAAAAATTATGACCAAATTCTGTTTAAAGAGCGCTCGCTAAACAATGGAATTGTTATGATTCAAAATAATTTACATCGTTTGTTCGAGTGGCTAAGCTTCTTCATGAGCTAGACGACCTCCAAATTTCAGAATGCTAAATGGTTACGTAAATTTGAAAATGTCGTTTTAGAAGGACGTTATTAACATTGTGCGATATGCTTTTTTTGTATTTTAAACTACTTCCTAAAATCGCGTTGCAGAGTTTTTATAGTACGTTTGATATTTATTTTTATTTGGTAAAGTTTTGAGATAAAAGCGGTCGCTTGAGTTATTTCAAAGTGCAAAATCAGACCGGGTAAGCGAGCCATGTAAAAAGACTCCGCAAGAGTTGCTATGTTCTCTCCAGAGGCCAGGGGAGCAGAAGTATGCAGGAGGTATATTATGACGCAGGCCTGATACCGCCAGTTTGAATAGCAGCTGAGGACTTCGGAGCGTATTTGCCGTCGCGCCAAGGCCTTGTGAGGCCCGGGTTAGCTTGACGAACCATTGAAACCCACAGCTGCTGGCGAAGTACACTCTTCACAAGAATACGCGCAGATATGAGCGCGGATAGCGCTTTTAAATGTCTTTCAATCGTCCCCACCGTCAAATGATGGCGCAGTTCTTGGCTTTACGTAACAATGCGGATTAGTTTCTTGGTACGGATATTTTTAACATCGTGGTTAGCTGAACATCGCCACCAATTATATCACAATTAATCCTTTTGCCTTAAAAACATTGTATCACGATAAAGATTGTTAACTGATGCAGCCTCAACATGTTATTCAATCGTATTAGTTCTGTTTCGTTGCGTGTATCGATAATGATTTTATGTAACACTTACATAAAACTTAAAGGTTTACCGATACTTATAATAATTTAGCTAATACACTTAACTGAAGGTTACTGCTAAGTAAAGCCTTGGATATAAAATACATAGATAACCGCGAATGTACATTACATAGAAGTATTCCACGACATCCGCGGATGACTAAAGTCGAGCTGTTTACAGATGCTTACTCAAAAGATAGTTACAATTTAGCTGATTGCGCTGCATGTATTGCTAGTAAACTGACAAATAGGGAAACGATGCCAAGACGGTATAGGACTAAGGTCGTCGCTGGATTTTTTCATCGTTGTGTAAGAGCGCAGGTGTTGTCCACTACATCGGGAGCGGCCTCGTCCTAATTATGAGCATGACGACTTGCGACGATGACGCTTGTTTGCCTGCATATGTTGCAGTGTCACGTCGTAAAGAAAGACCTGCTGCATCGCAAAACCTTCGACGGGCGTAACTTATCGCTATCTCCGGCAAAGGCGACATTTGCGGTACAGTCCTAACCATAATCCATGACAGGAAGCAGGTCAAGGAGACGTTCGGGCCAAAAGTCAACGAGCACTCTTCATTGTGTTCTATTGATTACAAGAAGTCGATTAACATACAATCAGGCGCGCATATACTTTTGTCGCTCGATGAATAAGAACCTAACAAGTTGAGAACTGTAATTTTAGCTTATCATATTTGTGTACTTCTTTAAGCAAAACAGCCGAATACACTCGTTCTCAAAGAGTCTGGTTCTGACCAGCGGTGTACGACTGGCGGGATAAAATTGGAAACAACCCGCGCGGTCTTCTCTCTCGGTGGCCGGGCGTATCGATTCTGTCGGCCCTGGTTACCTACGCCTCGCCCAGGTAAGCGGCAGCCTCACCGACCACCGAGTTGCCATGTCAACTCAACACTCGTCTTCATTTATTGCAAATGTCAAAGCGGCACTTGATGGTTTTAATTTACGATCAAATTTCCCCCCAAACTGGAATACAAAAAGAGTAAAAGTAATTATTTTTGTTTTATTATTACTAATAAATCTTTTCTTTACAGGAGCGCGGGCTATTATGTCCGTGCCGTCGATGGTACATCGATCAGGAGATTCTTTAATAGTGCGCAGCGTCGTGAGCGGTGACGCGCTGTTCGGTTCCTCTGACGCAACTGAGGACGTCGACTACAGTGACGAATTGCCAGACAATTGTGACGATAAAGATTTACCGGAGTGTAAAATTAAAAGAAACTATTCGTGCAGTAGCTGTGATTATTTTACACAAAACCCCAGACATTTTCTGTACCACCTCCGTGATGTTCACAAAGAGAAAGTAAGGATCTACGAGTGTCCGAGCTGTCTTTACGCATCTAAACACTTTCAAAAGCTGCTACGACACACTAAGATGGTTCACGGAAGTACGGACGGCATGGAAATTACAGAACTACCTCGGCCGAAATATAAGAAACGGAAGTTACCAGAAGAAGTCATGGAGGAGCAACAGCAAAATTCCGCAGACGAAGGTGACGAGTACCTCGAGGGCAATTCCGACAAGGCCGTCCTCAAATGTTCGTTGTGCACTTTCACCGCCCGCAGTCAACCCCAACTTAGCAAACACGAGCGCGAAGAGCATATCAAAACAAAATTCTTCCGCTGCACCAAGTGTACATATGTTACACACATGAAGGCCCGTTTTACAAAACACGTTAAGTATCATTCGATGCCGATGATTAAGTGCGAGATGTGTGATTTTCGCACCCCATACAAGTGGAATTTGGATCGACACTGCAAGAATCATAATGGTCGTGGTGCCTTTCGCTGCTCTGCCTGCAACTTCACCGCCGATATCAAACAAAGTCTCACAGTCCACGAGATGAACCACCACGTACCCCCCGTGGGCCAAGCCGTCGGTTTCGGCGTGGGCCGGCGGCGTAACAAGGTGGGGGCCAGCGACACCGCCGCAGCCGAGGAGGCAGCCCAGGTACGTGCGCGATATCACCGTTATCGCTTATTGTGTACACTCGCGCGCGATAACGCCACACCGATCTTTGCCTTGGGCGTAACGAATGATAAGTGCTCTCACACTTCTTGTTTAGTCACTTTTTAGCAGCACTTGTGCCACTGTCATTCACACATTCAGATTAACACTATTTTAAATTCAGTTATTTAACATGTAAGGTGTCAGTATAATTCGTGATATAAAACACGTCATGGACTGTAATCATGTGTTACAGGTACAGCCGGAGCTAAACACGCTCGTCGCAGTTGACGATAATAAAAAAGCAGCCGACCAGAAGCTAAAAATACCAGCTAAGAAGTTGAAAACTGCCAACAATCAGGAACAGAGCAACCGCGCATTCGGGTCCGACTTCATACATCCAGACGATATCATTCATCACGCTAATGGCAACATCTACATCAAAAATAAGTGTAAATTATGCAATTTTAAATCCGCGTGGGACGGAGAAATGGCCAAACACGAACAGAAGGTACACAATATCGTGAGAAAAGACGCCAACAAGTGCGCCAAGAAACCGTCACGGCCAATTCCAAATTTAATTCCGCTCCCGACGCAGACGTCCGTTATTAAACTTCCATCGCGGACGGAACATCCAATGCCAATATTGCACGCCATGGAACCTACAATTTCAACACCCGCAGAACCAATGATGAGCCAAAAAGATATGAACGATATTTGTGCAAAATCCGCAAATAGCGCTCTGCGTGATTTTGCATCATTATTTGGTAGCGAGGACGTCTTTAAAAACGACGAAAAATCGCCAGAAAATTCTAAAATCCCTGATCTCATACCCGCTGCAGTTTATACTTCAACACCAAAGTTAGAATCAGTATTTAAGCAGAAAAACGCGTCGTTTTTTGATAGATTAAAAGAAAAACTAATGCCTTTAGCGGGAGAAACCTGTAATTTAACATGTCAATATTGTGGGCACGAGAGCAAGTGTTTGTCTGAATTGGCAGGTCACCAAAAGACATGTGGAAAAGAAAAAACTCATTCTCAAAATTTGCCACCTATCCACCATACAAGTTCTACTAGATGCCAGTATTGTAGACAACGGTGTAAATCAAGTACGGATTTATATAATCACTTGAGGACTTGCCCTGAAGCAGTTAAATTTTCAAATGGTCAGGATGGGCACAAAAATGCGATTAGTAGTGGAAAGATTGGACCGGAAGTCGACATTAAAATTGAACAAATGGAGATTTTGGATGACATCAAGCCGCACCCTATGGAAAATAAAGTTTTTGTTTGGAATAACATAGATCCTGTCGAAATGGAAGTTGATGAAGAACCCCAATACGATTATGGAGAGGATAAACAAGAAGACAATATATCGTTAGATTTGTCAATTAGAACACATTCTCCAGTCAGTGAAAGCAGCTACATAGGCACTGAGTTAACCCATCACCACAGTTTACTCACAGACAAAATACCAACACATGGGAATGACATCACTATTGCCCAAGTTGCCCAACATAAGCGTGTATTCAAATGCCCACATTGTTCGTTTTGGGCATCAACTGCATCCCGATTCCATGTTCACATTGTAGGACACCTTAACAAAAAACCTTTTGAATGTTCCTTGTGTGCTTATCGCTCAAACTGGCGATGGGACATTACAAAACACATTAAATTAAAATCTGTGCGAGATCCAGCCCACGAACGTGCTAAAGTGTTAATGACCGATGAAACAGGACGTCGCAATTACACAAAATACAACAAATACCTCACAGAGATACAGTTCACGGGTGACCACAATGAAACTAGTGGTGGTGCAGGAACACGACCAAAGATAAGCCATGACGGTCACGATAGCACGTCCCAACTTTCACCGGGCAAAACCGAGTTACCAAAACTTACAAGAGCACCAAACGTGAATGATTTTAGTCCATTACTTAATTCAACACTTCGTCCACCACCCCCGTTAAAAGCTGCTGATGAATCATTTTTTGCAAAGTTATCGGAAAAGAAACGGTCGAGTACCGAAAGCAAGAAGACCTTGTGGAAATGTAAAAAGTGCAACTTCAGGTATAGCAAATGATACATTTTGTTTTTGCAAGTGGAATTACTGTTAATTCATTTTTAGGGATGCTTCACACGAAAAGTTATTAGCTCACGTTAAAGCCCACTATCAACAGGATGGGAATGTTCTATTAAATAATCTGGGTTCGCCGCCATCAGGGGCACATAACCTTGACAATGACGAGGCAAGTGAGGGCAGGGGTTTATTGCGGGGGCATGCGCCTTTCCGCTGTGGGCACTGCCATCAGGTATCAAACTGGAAGCATGTCATTCAGGTATACTAACCCGCTTGCTGTGCTTGTACTTACATCCTCATTATTATCAAAGGTGACAAATTTGGTTAAAATTTATTAAGAGGGAGTGAATGTTGTTACTTGCAAGATATTTTCACTCATAGTTTGGAACAGTTTCGCACAAAAACTGGGACAAAGAGGCATAGAGAGATGGCGAAAACTGAGGAGGGCACAGAATTAATCTGAAGATCAATTATTTTATCTTCATGTGTGGAAAAATTGTTTTCCTTTTTAGTGATAAATTCCTACTAACGATTTTTTTTTTTAATTCATATTATTTGGGGGGAAATAAGTAGCTCTGGAGGGAATTAACATTAAAGTAACTGGGGTAGGGCAAAAACAGTTTGTGCATCTCTAAATTAGAACACAATTTCCATTGATATAAAAGTTTTAAAAATATAATGCACCTCTATATTACTCTTAATCTTTCAAAATGCTGTACCATACCATGATAAAGCTTTTGTACATGCATCAAACAATTGTAATTATTTTAAAACTTGCATAACTTAATCAAATTTAATTATTTCAATTGTTTTAATTGATATTCAATTGTCGAAAAATTCTTTAGATCCCGAATTTATTTACAAAGATAATTGTTTTAGTGGAAAACATAATTGGCTTTAAAATAAATAAAAAGCTTTATTTCAACTACTAATCAGGCTAGTACCAGTTTTTTTTTTTAAACTTGGTAAAATAAAAAATTAAGTAGTGGACATTCACTAATGATCGAAAAAATTATTCTTATTATGAAAATATTTTTTGACACTAAAATAAATTATAAGTCTTCCAGATTTAATAACATCAGTTGTTTTAATTGATTATAGTTGACGCTTGCAATACTTGCAATGCCATCTCACAAAAAATTTCGTAGATTATATTGAGTGCAGAGTGAATACTACATAAGTAACAATAGATAATTTTAAAAAAAATATTTATCTAAGAGCATTACATAATTTTGAAAAAAATAAAATGCATTTAATTATACAACATTTAAAAGTTGAAATATTCATTGTAGCTATTGATTGCACATTGTTTCACAAAATATAAGTATTAATAAAATCTGATACTGTTATCTTTGTAAAATGTGTTCTAATTTAAGTTTGATGCAAAGATTAAACTACAAAAAAAATCTTGCAATCACGAAGTGATAATGATTTTAATTACAATTATTCTAAATTAATTATGCACTTGTCACACACATATAGTAATGAGGTCTGCATGTCGCTTTTGTCTGATGGTGTTGTATTTAACTTGGCTTTTGCTTAACAATAATTTTTTTTGTCAGCAAATTATATTTGTGTCTACTGTGTATTTGCATAGCTTACTAATTTTCTACAGCCTATTAACCATTAACATTATACATATTATTGATTTAACTATTATAAGGAAAAAAATGTATAGATAAGAATGGTAATGATACCTGTACTTTGATGTAGGACATAAGATAATAACTAAAACATAACAAAAGGGATAAATTATGATTAGTGTAGTTAAAACTCATGATTTCTGTTTTGGTTCTGTTATTTTGTTTGACATTAGTGATTTATGTTCTTAATATGTGAATAATTAATTTATTTCCATTTTATTTATACCTTTAATATGGTGATGGTTTAGAACTACTGAAAACTCGTACATAACATAACATACAAAACAACAAAAAAGTTTGAATTATTTAAGTGATCCATTTTGAACATAAATTTTTTTATATAAATGTTATGTAAATAAGTTTAGTTAAAACTCACTAATTCTATTATCTATGAAGAATTTTTTTTGTAGATAATAAGTATGTGATTTTCTACTAAACTTATTCATTCTACATGTACATTTGCATTTTAAATTAGTCACTTAAATATTTTAAACATTCTTCCGAAAACATGTAAGTTTAGTTTTAAATATCAAATATCCTGTTTAAAGAAGTTTTGAGACTGTTGTTTATTGTCAGTAGATTTATTTTAAATAAACAAGAAATCTGCTGATGAAAAGTCGAGAGTTTTAAAGCTGGTAAAGGTTTTTTTACAAATAAGATGTGCGATTTTGTTTACCAAACTTACATGTGTCTATGTTTAACAATGTAATATGTATTTTTTAATTTTCTTACTAACTCTAAATAATTTCAAAATCAATTTGCAGAGAATAATATTAATAAGGTTTTAGCCAAACCATTAAGATAATTATCGTCGTTTGAAACTATAATAAATGTATATATTTTTTTATTTAGTTTGGACTTAATACTTAACAAGCTCAGTCAAAACAAAATTTAAACAGATTATTTTTAATAAGTTCTTAATTGAACAATTTTCAATATTCTGTTTTTTTTGTAAGTGTGAATATTCTGGCAAGCTAGAAGAAAGTCAAATATTTTAACTTTTGTTTTTTTAAGTTTATCCCTGAAGGCTTTTTTTCCCTTTACATTTTTTTAAATAATACCACTGATTTTACACTCAATAAAATTTTCGAACAAACTTTTCATTGTAGATTGGTAATCATAAATTTAAAATCATTCTTAAAATAATAAAAAGCAGTCATTTTTAATACTAAAATCACATCCATTGTAATACAAATTAAATCATAGACAGCATTTTATCGTATTAGGCTGCTTACTTTTATTGGTTTGTCTGAAGCACAAACAATTTAAAATCATGCTTGAATGTAAAAAATAACACTTAACTGCTTTTTTAAAACTTATATGAATAAAAAATTGCACAAGCTTCAACTAGTTATAAGAACAAAGTGAAATAAAATAATAGCTAACTCCATGATGTTTGCTAAATAGTTTTATTATCCAACTGTTTGTTTTGGATGTACGAGTAATATTTTACTTTTCTTGCAGCGTCACTGTCGGCTAAAACACAACGGAGACATAAGAGTCCTAATAGGTACGAAAAATGGCCCCGAAAAGCTGGAAATCGATGATCAGATGGACGAACCTGATCACGTTGATGTACAGCAAATCGGTACCTTCAAATGCAAGCAGTGCCCGTTTTCAAACAACGACCACGACGAATTTGAAACACACCTAAGCGGCCATCTTCCACAGTCGGATAGCATCATGAAGTGTTACTTCTGCACGTTCTTTGTTTCACATAAAGAAAAGCTCTATGAACATCTACGGCTGCACGGCATTACCGAACCAGAAGATTACATGGCCAAAATGTTGGAAAAGAATGTTAGTGAAGATCTCACCAAACGTTATAAATGCACCACATGTCCATACGTCACCAATAGCAAATCCCAGTTCCTCTACCATAAACAGTTCCATAAGCCACGAGGTGGCCAATACACGTGTTCATACTGTAGCTACAATGTCAGTAAACGGCACCTACTACATCAGCACCTTAAAGTGCATGGCATAAACATTACTCCACAGAAACAGAACGGTGATGTTATCGATTTAGATGATCTTCCGGACGACCTAGAAGACCTGTCATCAGGAAACTCCAGCTTCGAATCGCAGACCTTCCCGGACATTCCACTAGTTTGGGTTTCGAAAAACGGAAAGTTCTCCAAAATGTTTAAGTGCCGATATTGCCCACACGTGAACTTAAGGAAAGTCAACATCCAAGAGCACGAAAAAATGCACGGATTACGAGAAAAAACTTCGTCGAAAGCAACCGAAGTCGAACACCGTTGTTCCGAATGTAATTACGTCTGCAATAACGCAGGAGTTTTATCCTCGCACTCCAAAGTTCATCAAGGGCTATACGGGCAGATCCACTGTCTGGTTGATCCGACAAAATCAGATGATGAACAAATATGTGAATTAAGTCGCTTCATAACGATGCAACACGCTCAGGATCTCGAGACGATAACATTGGATGATGACTGTGAAAACTCAGAAAATAACTCGAGCGATATTCTAAACGAATCGCAAGCAAATAATAGCAATATGTTACTGTATTTTTGCCATCACTGTCCTGCCCGATTCCTCAAAGAACCGGAGTATATTATTCACAGTCGATTCCACGGTGTTCGCTTGTTTTATAAGTGCGAGTATTGTTCATATGCTGCACGCCAGAAACCCCATTTATTGGCCCACAATAAAGTGCACACCCCAGAATATCAAAGCAGAACGAAATCTCTGCTTAATCAGTATACCGTTGACCCTGACCATCAACCACCAAAAACAATTGCACTGAACCAACACGGTGAAATTGTTTGGGTTGCTATAGATACAGAAAACAAAAGCAAATCGAGAAATCATGACAGTGACATCGAAGCCTCACCAACACCCCCACCACGAGCGCCTAGATCAACCATGACTGTTCCTTTATCAGGCACAGACCTGTTCCAACAACGATCAGAAGCCCAACAAAAACAAAACGCAGCAGTTTCGCAAAAAATTATCATAAGACCAAACGAACATTTCCCACCAGCACCTCTTCCAATAGATCCACAATTCGGAACTTTAATGCACGGCAATCCCAAATTTATTTACCCCACATACTTGAAAAACGGTCGAATGAAAGAAAAACGTTACAAGTGCCACAAATGTCCGAGCGCGTTCGAAAAACGTGAGCAATACAAGGTCCATTTAAGTCTTCACGGGGCCAAACAACGTTACCGATGTGACTACTGCGATTACTCCGTTAAATATTACGCTAATTACGTCCAGCACTTGAAGAAGCATAAGATGAATGCCGACGCACAAGCAGCACGACAATCTGGGGATATGAGTGAAGAAAACGATATTGAAAACGAAGATATTGAAGATAACGGAGTAGACAGTGGATCTTTGCAATCGAGAGCGTCCAAAAGTGTTTCAACAAAAAATGGGCCTTTGAAGCTCTCTGCGGCTGAACGTCAGACGTTGATGATTATGAACCAAAGACGTGCGAGTGCTTCGAGCAGTGCTCGAGAAGTCCCCCCAGAAGATAAAAAACTTTTCTGGTGTCCCAGTTGTCCGTACACAAACTATCGTAAAGACGCCGTAGACAATCACCATAAACGACATGTGAGCATATCAGGCTTTACAAACAACTACACGTGCGAACACTGTGATTATTCCGTACCCCAAGCCCACTTTTTAAGGGAACACGTAAAACTGCACTTCATGCCGAATAAAATGAACCAACCTGACGGTTACATGATGTGTAGCAACCTAAAATTAGTTTCAAAAAACCTCGAACCTAGTGATAACAATAATACTAAAGTTACCAATGAAACTTGCAAAGAAAATACAGTTTTTGAAGATACCGGTGCTTCTTCAACGACTAATCGATTTACCCCCACCTTAAGTAGTGAATTATTACAACGACTAAATAATAATGAGGGTGAAAAAATATTTGTTAATCCGGAAACCGGTGAAGTGATCGATAAAAACGCCAAATCAGACGATCCTGCCGTTGAAGAAAATGATAATTCGAGAGATAGTTCGACGGTTAAAGAAGAAAGTAACGCAGATGCGAATTAGTGATATCTTTAGTGAATATTCTTAATTTAATATTGCTACTTATAAAAAACAAATGAACTAGTACAAACCTTAACTACTAATGCCTTCTAGAGTATTTTAAAAAGTATTTTCACACATAGTTTGACAAATAGTATTAAGCAGTTGTCTAATGTTCTTTTAAAGCACTTATATAAATTTATTTTTTATTTAAATACTTATTTGTTAACGTGGGTTTATTTAAAAATGCCAAAGCATTTAATGCCAAATGCCATATGAGTTGTATTTTATTGTTTAAAAAAATAAATGCATTAATACCATAAATGTGTGTTAATAGTTAACATAAAAAAATTCTAAGAAACTAAGTGTTAAATAGGGGTGGGCGATATATCGATATAATTTTGATATCGATATTTTATTTCATGGTATGGACAACAAAAATTAGGGCGAGAAGCTTTTTTTATCAACATATCGATATCGAAATTTGGATATCGCCCCCACTCCTAGTGTTAAAAGCCGTTTTTATAATTAATAACTGGTACTTGACTTTCTTCAGTTTACATGGTTCCCATTATTTTACTTACAAGTTTATTGTTATTTATTAAGGTAACGAAACCCTCCTATACTGTAAACACATGGATAACTCAAGGCAGGCAGCAGACTGATGCAAGCGGTCAGTACAAAGGTGCATACGCCATACATAAAACAAAGAAGCTTGTGCCACTGATAACAATTTAATAATTAGCAACAATTATCTACTAACCGGGGGAAGTCCACTTCCGAGTATGATGCTGGATTCTGGATTGCTAGTGTTTATATGAGCCCATCACCATTATGCTACATTAACACATAAAACTTCAATAAAGCCAAGCATAAAGCAACAAGGTGGTCTCACTCGTATACCAAGCTGAAAGACAAAGCATGGTGTCCCACGCAACATATAAATTAGCAGGTGTAATTTTAATTATAAATCTTATTAAAATTTTGTCATACTTTTGCAACACACTTTTTTTCTAAAATTATTATTTATGCTGTTACAACCATAGTTGTGGAGTTGGAGTCGGAGTCAGAGTTTAGGAGAAATTTCTGGTCAGTGGAGTTGGAGTCGGAAAAAATGTACCGACTCCGAGTACAACGAAAAATTGCGAGGTGGTCCTTTGCCGCAAAATTTAAACTCAATTTTTAAATTATTTTTTTTTATATTTTTTTTGTTGTATTGTAATTTATGCTATATGCTCACATAAAAGCATATAAGTATGTAATTTGTATAACCAAAGAAAAGTTATTTTACATGATATTTGAAAAAACAGTAATTTTACGGTTAAAAGGCAAATAACCGCTTTTTATCGACTAAAATTATGAATAATTTAGTGCCAAAAAGCATAGTGGTTTCATAATGAAACCACGTAATTTTGAAAAAAAAAAATTTAAGTTTTTTAAAATTTACTTAAGGTACTTACTTAAAAAGTAATTGAATTGTTTCATGGAAAAAAATTTAGCTGAAACGGCCTTTTAGTCACTTTTTTCGAAAAAATCACTATTATTTCACCAACTTGGTGAAGTACCGACTAAAATAGGTATTCCATTGGCTATTGAATGCATTTAAGCAAATTTTGCGCTATAGATCGACAGATGGCGATACTATAGACCACATTGACGCGTAAATTCCCACTTAAACCGCTATACATTTAGCCTAGAAATTTTTGAAAATGTGGTTTCGCAGAGATACCACATCACCTGAAAGGGTTAAATAGACATGGCAAGTAATATCTCATTAGAAAGAAAAAAAGCACATTAACTAACCCAACGCCAACTTTACAGCCCATAACAGAAATGAAATTAGAAGTAATATCTCAAATTGGAAAGGGATAATAAAAATCAAAAATAATAGTTACATTCTACATAAATAAAGTACTTCAACAAAATACAAATAAAATTGATTTAATGATTATGACAAAAAAGTTATGAGGAAAAAGAAATTTAACATTTTCATATTTTTTACTGACTTCCAAAGTATGAGGAATTTTGTACTTTTAAAAATTGATTGTAGCTTCTCTCATACTTAATTCATTTAATTTAAGCAAACCTTTATCTCTTATAATAAGCGAGATCCCCATGCTGGAAATGTAATCTGGGACACCCTGTATAAAGATTTTTTGGCTTAAATCGACCTTATTTTATGTCAACTTTACCCCCTGAAAATGTCTTCTATGAATCTTGTTACACCCTTCATTATTTTAGGGAGAGGGTTTCCGATAACAAACATTATGTTGAGAGGGGTTCACGAGTTCAAAAAGGTTGGGAACTGCTGCCCCATAGTAATAAAACGAGATAATCACAATGCAAACGAATAACCTTGATACTTTATGATTAATCAGCTTTCCAAGAATCAACCTCACATTCAAAGATATCAAACAAAACAGAAATCTACAACGATAAATTAAAACCAAAACATTTCACATATATAAAAGTGTATTCTTCGAATTTACAAC
Source organism: Elmis aenea (assembly GCA_947652605.1). Classification (NCBI taxonomy): domain Eukaryota; kingdom Metazoa; phylum Arthropoda; class Insecta; order Coleoptera; family Elmidae; genus Elmis; species Elmis aenea. Next base: position 27,535,364 of record OX393580.1, read on the forward strand.
AAACGGGTAGTGCAAAAATACATTTAAAAAAATGAAATAAAATAATTTAGAATTTAACATTACATTTTACCTATACAAGAAACATCTTGAAGGATAGTGGACATCAACTGTTTATCTTTTAGGGCAGCGGCAACTTCATCGTCGTCCCATTCTAACGTTACTTTATGTAATCTGGGTTCTTTTTTTCCGGTCACACGAATAATTCCTCTAGTTTCGATTAATGAACAAAGACCCACAAACTCTGCTTGATCTACACCCGTCAAATTCTTCTTCGAACACACTTTTTTGTACACGTCATGGAGTTTCCCAATATTAACATCTTTATTCCTAGCCTTTCTTAATACCAGCAATAAAGCACATACAATAATTTTCTGTTGAAGCGGGAAAGTATCGTCACAATCATCATTTAAGTTTTGCGAAGTCCCATACACATTATTTAAAACATTCACAACTTCCTTCACGTCAACAAACTGGGGATTGTCACACTTTAACATTTCTTTTTCTACCATGGTTAAGTTGTCCACAGGTCGTAGAACGTCTTTGCTTCGATGTTGTTCTGCTAATTCAACAACACGTCGTCCGATGTCCAAGGCACGTCTCACGTCACCAGAAACAGCTGCTACTTTAGCTGCCAACAATTGTATAGCCGATGAAGAGAATACATTCGATACGTTAGCTTCTTTCAATCGTTCCGTGAAAATCTGTATTATCTGTTGCTTCGAATACGGTGCAAAATGCATTAGTTTAGGTTTTAATTCGCACCGTGTTTGTAAGCGTGGTAATATTCTGTCCGTGAGATCCAGAGCATTTGCTATACCGATAAGGATCATCTTGGAATTTGGTTTTGAAGGCCATTCAAATATTGTGTATAATACTGACTGTCTCTTACTATCCAGTTGATCAATTTCATCGAGAACCAGCAAACTGTAAAAAAAAGAGATTAAAATTTGCTATATTTCAAAGTCAAAAAAGACAACTAAAATTAATATGGTTAATACGAAGTGTATTCAAAAATTTAAACTGATTGCCAATACTGTCTAACAGGGTTTACGAGAGGGGGGGGATAATGGGATAAATACTTTGAGCCCGGACTTCACAGGGATCTAAACATTATCCCACAATTTGTTTAATTTTTTAAATAAATGGTCAAATAATTTATTTACTTGGGGCCTAAGTACGTTTTTCCCCGGGGCCTATGTACGTTTTTCCCCGGGGCCTGGCGACGTCTCTTGACGCCCCTGCTATAACCGGTTCAATTCGGATCAATTATATTTCTTTATGACACTGCATATTTTTTATTTCATAATTTTGACTAGAATTGACCAAAAATAGAAAAATGTCTGACAGATTAATTGTTACATATGCATCGTCATCATAAATATTTTTGCATAATGTATACTTTTTAACATTTCCTATTAGGAATAAAAGGCATTAAACATTAAACCGGAACTGGAAATGAACCGTTGGCGTCGAACCGGTTGCCGAATCATTATAAAATAAAAAGCTGTGGTTCTGAACGTAAACCGAAAAATCAAAATGAATCGAATCGGTAACCTGAACTGAACCGTTTTTTGCGGTTCGGGTCCCTGTTTATAACCGTTATTATGTTTATAATTATAAAAACACAAATATTGAATTTGCTATCAGATTTATTTACCAACTAAAACTCAAAATCTCATTACACAAAACATTGCCTTTAAAATAAATAAAATATTAATTTGCGGCTTGTGAAAGGCTCATATTTTTATCTAAGACATTTTACCTTTATTTTCTGTTTATGATATTTGATAATCCAAGATAAATTAGTTCTTGAATTTAAGATGCTAATAATTACTTTCATTATACACTGAAGCATATGTTACATTTAAACAAAGATAGTATTGGTATTTGGTTCTTGGTTTTTCTGGGAGCAGGTATAAGTGACCCAGAAATGTCTAAATTTTACAGAAAGTAAAAAAGGACCATATCTACCCATAATAATAAAAGTATCTATGGATAAAATCATAAAATTAGAGGACCTATGTGAAGCCATATTTAAGAGCCCCTTGGGTGAAGTTGACGTAATTCTACAATCATCAACACATTTTTGCATGTCGTGATTAAAAATGCGTGTTATTACTTTGATAATTCTAATAATAAAAGTAAAATATCATAATGAAAACGTTTAGTGGAGTATTTCAAGGCCATTAAAGCATTAATGTTTCAAATTGCAAATCTGTTAAAACTTATTTATTAATTAAAGCTGATAAATCGGTAACTCTTCAGTACTTTATCTATTCAGTATGTTTCTGATTAATAAACTCCCACCAAATTTTGTTATTAATTTTATCTCTTATTATAATAGTTAATTTCAATGTGTGTTAGAGAGACTCACAGTAATAAAGAAATATTTTAAATAATTATTTTAGTTTAACAAGAGGGATCACATGAAGAATTAACTGTGTTTAGGAAACTTACACTAAGTTATTTAAAAATTAACAAATAAAATCACAAAACTGAACAAAAACTACTAAGTGAATAATCTGTAATGACTTCTAAAACCATGTTAACATAAATTCCAAAATAAGTTTTTTTTTTATTTCATGTAAAATTTTCTAATTTGATTTCACAGAACCAGTGCCGGATTAAGCCTTCAGGGTAGCCTGGACAAAATTTTGACTTTGAGATCCATCCATAGAGCGTGTTTACGAATTCAAAAAGTTTATTCACTAATTTTTTTTAAATGCGGTGTTGAATCGGGTCCCTTTGAATGACGGGCCATCCCTAGACAGTTGTCTTTCTTGTCTATTCGTTAATACAACCCTGTCCAGAACCAAAGATCGCTCAAGATACCGCCAAATTCGCTAGCTCTTGGGCATAAAAATTGTAGATCAAGACTTTTTGATACCTTAATATAAATAATTGAAGATTTTTACGAATATAAAAGTCAATAGTAATAGAAGCAAGGTCAAAAGCATAATATTGATTACCATGCACCTGCGCCACAAGCTTTAACATCAAAGACGTGGGGGATTCCCCACTGTTAGTGTTTGCTCTGTGATTAGTGTATAAAAGATCAAAGTTGTCCCTTCCATGTGCATATTTAAATTGTTTGAGTTGAAGAACAGTTTGGTGAGTAACAATATTTTTAACGAAATTTTGTGGGCAATTATAAATTACAAGTTTGCTGTGTAGAATCATTACCAAATTATCATTAAACACTACAACCTTGCTTAAGAAAAATAAAATTTTAGTAGCTAAGGCAGGTTCCGTTTTTTTTTTACAAACTGATATTGTAACTAAAACTTTTTCTTTGGTGTCAATTCAGTACAAAAAAAAATCGTATTTCAATTTCATAATTTGGCAAGAAAAGCTGTTTTCTGGGAGTTTCATGACCAATAAGCTGTAAAATTTATTTGTTTTGCCAGGAAATGCGAGTTTATACTTACATTATTCATGAACTTTTTTGCTTAAGTACATAGATTTTTAAAATGGATGAAAAATCTTCTTTCAATGTTATAATTGGCCAGAAAAGCTTTTTTTTCCAGAAAGTTATGTTTTTCATTGATTTATTTTGCTTTAGCACTACACCTATTGCAAAAATGGATAAAGCAGGACAAGACAACAGAACCACACCTATTGCAAAAATGGATAAAGCAGGACAAGACAACAGAACCAACCAGTGCAATCCCACCCATGAACCAACAGGGCCAGGTCGAAACACTGGTTACAGCGGAGACACTGGAAAATCTAATAAGGACAACCATGCTAACCAGTGCAACCCGAATAATCCCGAATATAAAGGCAAAAAGTAATTTATTTCAAAATGATAATGTAGTGTGACAATTATCATTAACTTAACATGTAGCACTACTAAAATTTCATTTAATAAACATTATGTAGTATGTATTGATTTATTTAATTTTTCACCCACTAGCACCATAATAAAGTTAATAATTTAAGATTTCATGAATTTAGTTGTATTAAAAGCAACAACAAAAATGTCAACATTTTGTTACATGAAATTCTAATATCTTAGAACTGTATTTATGCTTTGAACAGAAGAAAATTTAACATAATTTACCAATTTTAAACTGATAAAATTTATTCCTGTAACACTAAACCTTTACAATTCACCTGAACATTAAAAAAGTTGCATACAACAATTTTATGTACATCACATATACAAATTTACAGTATTTCAACAAGAATACCTATGTTACAAGCAAATTTTGAGTTATATTTTTGTATAAACAACTGAAAAAGCATATTGTGAACATTATGTGGAAAATTAAACAGGAGAAATATATTTTATTTTTTAATTAATTATAAAATATTGATTGTTAAATAATCTGAAACACTACCATAGATAAGAGAGAAACACTACTTACATCATTTTATGATTCTTTGTCAAAAATGCATCAATTATAGCAAGATATTCCTTCTCTGATTTGGCAGTCTTGGAAGTGTTTAATTCCTTTGCGATTCTAGCATAAATCGAGCCCGATGACTTTATGGAAGTGCAGTTTACATACACATGTAATAACTCGGCTGAAATCTTAAACAACAGATTATAAAACACACACACAAATTTAAGCACTTATTTTCTTACTTTTGGTTTTTGTAATATCACAGATAACGAAGCAGTTTTTCCAGTACCTGGTGGACCACTTATATATAAAGTACCAGATGATTTCTTCTCTAAGTGTTCTTGAATAAAGTTTTCAAGTTCCATTAATTCTTTTTCACGAGCTGGCATACGAACAGGTACAGTACTTTGTAGAGCTTTTCTGGCATTTTGATACTGATCATGGAAAAGTGTTTTGGGTTCAGAGCTTATGCCACCATTAATTTTCTTAGGACTATTTAAATCTAACTTATCTAGCAACATGGAAGGTGTCGGGGGGGTCTTTAAAACATGATTTTTATTGTTTCTATCGGTTTTTCTCAGTTTTGGAGGTGTTACAGGGTTATCTGAATTCGAATCATTTTCTTTATTTATCTTACTTTTCTTTGGGGTAACTGATACTTTGGCAGCTCTACCCTTAACAGGTTTTACAAATATTGCTTCGTCTTCACTGTCAGATATCAAAATAATAACATCGTTACATTTTACATCAGTCTTACGGATTACATTTTCAGTCTTTTTACGCTCAGATAGCCTTAAAGATGAAGCTCTAGTCATGTTAGTAAATTAAATAATCAGCAAGAAAATATACCACTTGCAGCTGAAAAAATTTCGAGGTTATCTTAAGTTTCTAAGTAATAATAAAGATATAGAAAAAATAAATGGATAAATAATACACTTACAAGTTTAAACAGTCTTTAGTCACAGGATTCAACAAACTAACCGCATTACTAAATGATCATTTGCAGTTTATACACGACTTTACGTACTAATGCACACACCTGTCTGGCGCAATTCTGAATTGGCGGCATAGATAATATTGGCGGCAAGTGAGAAGTGACCACAGAACATACACAAGCAAGTGACCTTTAATATGTGCTATAAGGGTTGCCTAAGCTTAGGAAATTTAAACATGTTTTATTTTTTCTAAACCATTTCTTAACCACAGGTTGTCTTGAAAATATACATTGTTGAAAGTTGATAAAGCTAAAAGTGTTTATTTCATAAGTTTTTGCAACAAAAGAGCTAGTTTATTAATTAAATTTAACTTTTTTTTTAATTTCGAAAAAACTACTAGCGCACTCTAGTAATTTTTGTAACTCAAATTGTAAACAAAGATGGCGCATTTCCGATAACCCATAGATAAGAGAGAAAATAGATACTACACTCCCATACAATGCTTTTGAACTAAATTGCGCCATCTGAGCGGCTTGGGGTTCACTTAAATTTGCACGCTTGTCATAGAATTTACAGTAATCTGTAAATACTACCGGATTTGCTTGTATAAATTGTAGGAATTTAAAATTTATACTTATATTAATTATTTATGGATAAAATAAAAGGACTAAGATGCATTTTTAAATATAATATATTTATTTATATGAAATACAAAATATTTATATAAGTTATATATTGGTCCCTACACCCTAACATAACCTGCGATTTATGAACACTTTACCATAGATAACACTTTACGTCTTCGCCCAAATATAAGTTATTGTTGCACGTGTTCCAATGAGTAGACTATTCATCAAGCATAATTAAAATATTTGTAAATGTTTGTTTTTAAGTTAGTTAGAATCTAGACCTTAAGACTGTTAGATGTATTTTGAAGTAAATAAAACCTTTTAAAAAGCATTTGTAGTAAAACATCAATTTAACTGGCGCAGTCGGTAGCAGTTTCTTATCTATGGTCGGTAGGATTGCCAAACAAGTGTTAGCGAATATAACATTTGGTTCGTTTTTACGATTAACTGGCTATTTTAAAATTCAAGTTAAGTGCAATAAATAAATCGCTTAACGTAAAAACTTCGAGTGAACAAGTGTCTAACAAATATTATAGAGTATAATATTTGGTTCGTATTGTACGAACGATTGACTCTCACAAGTGAAGTTTGCAAAACCATCCAATCCACGAGAAAGTCTTCAAAGAGATATTGAAGGAGTACTCAGCAGTCCGCATCTTAAAGGATTACTTGGAAAGGATAACTATCAATTTTACTGTAAGTGCTTATGTCTTTTAGAGGTAACCAAAGTCATTATAATTCTGACAGTTCAAATAGTTCAAAAAGTGATTCTGATTCAGACTCCGAATACCCCAAACTTAATTTTTCAATTAAAATTAAACAAAACGACAATTTAATTAAAATGGCTGTTCTTAAACAAGAATATTTAAACATGGTTCCTGATTTCAATGGTGAAATAGAACTTTTGCCAAGATTTATCGAAATTTGTGAAAAATTAGTTAATACATTTTATAATGCAGTCGATGTAAATGACTTTCAGAATGAATATATGATGTCAAGCATATTGGCAAAAGTTAAAGGTGATGCTGCCTTAAATATATCGTCTTGTACCATTAAAAATTGGCAAGATTTGAAAGATGCGTTACTAACCACTTACTCTGATAAGCGAGATTGTTTTACTTTAAATATAGAAATGACTGAATTAAAACAAGGCAATGAAACGCCTTTTGAATTCTATAATCGTATACAGCATATACTTAATTTACAAATTTCTTACATAACGATGCATGGTAGCATCCAAGAAATACCAATTTTAAGCAAATTTTTCCGTAAATATGCTTTACGAATTTTATTACGCGGATTAAAAGAACCGTTAGGTACACTTATGCGTACTAAAAATCCACTGGATTTAAACAACGCATTAAGTATGCTTACCAACGACTTTCAATTAGAGCCCCAACAACAAAAAACATTTAAAAATAAATTTCAACCTAAAAGCAATTTTTATAAAAACCCACCAAAGGTTAATTATTTACAACTAACGAATTATGCCCATAATTCGCAAAATCCGGTGCCGAGTACAAGTAATACTCAACAAAGTTATTTTAATAAAAATAATTATCCTAATCACCAAAAACTTATGGAATACAACGCTTTCGCATCAAACCCAAATTTAAGATTCCCCAAGCCGACACCAATGAGCGTGTCAACCAGAAATACTTATCGGCAATTTTCCAACCAAAATTATCGTCAAAATCATAATAATTTTAAACAAAGTAACCCTAACTATATAGTCGAAGAACTAAACAATATCGACGATCAACCATCAGTCGAACTTCCTGAGGAAAATGCTTTTTTTCAAGAAAAAGCCTCGGACCAAGTTTCGAATTAATGAATTTAACAAATAATGATAGCGAACGTACGTAATACTTCCTGAAAACAATTTAAAAGTTTTAATAGATACAGGTAGTACGAGATCGTTTATCAAACCTGAAATTGCAAAAAAATTCTTTGTAAATGCAATTCAAAATGACCCATTTCAAATCTCTACAGTAAATGGCAAATCAATCGGACATTATAGCGCAACTATCCAATGTTCCAAATTATTTAAATTACAACATAAGTTGAAGTATTATCTATTTAACTTCCACAAACATTTCGATATTCTATTAGGTCTCGATAATTTAAGAAGTTTAAATGCAATTATTAATTTAAACGATAATGTTTTATATACGCCTAGCAGTAACATAAAAATTTACTTTTATAAATTACTTCATACTATTAATCACATAAAAGTAAAACCAAGATCAGAACAAGTGATAAAAATTAATATTAAAAATATTAAAGAGGGTGACATTATAATACCATATAAAAAATTTAATGACCTAGAAATACCTGAGTGTATTACTAGAGTTAATAATTACCAGGCTATTTGCACTATACTTTACCCTACTGAATGCATATCAGTAGCGGTTATTGAACCCTTAATAGTAGAGAAGTTCGATGAATACGAACATTCCACTTACCCGAACTTTAATAATTTAAGTACAGAAAAACTTAAATTCGACACGTCAAAAATTCGTACGTCCCATATGAACTCCGAAGAAAAATATGAAATAAGTAGATTAATTAGAGAATATTCGGATATATTCCACCTAGAAAATAAGCAATTAAGTTTTTCTAATCAAATTAAACACAAAATTAGAACGACGGATCAAATTCCGGTTTACACAAAATCGTATAGGTACCCTTTTATACATAAACGAGAGGTAGAAAAACAAATACAAAATATGTTAGAACAAAACATAATTAGAAATAGTAATTCGCCATGGTCATCCCCGATTTGGATTGTACCAAAAAAGTTAGACGCCTCAGGCAAACAAAAATGGCGTGTTGTCATTGACTACCGCAAATTAAATGATAAAACTATTAACGATCGGTACCATTGAATAAAAAGATAAAGGAATGAGCTTTTAATACTATACTGCAGCGTTTGAGCGGCGACGGAAATGACGACATAAATGGCCTCTGATGGCGGCCAGTTTTGACAGGTCAAACAGTCAAGAAATTTGGGGTTTTGTGTGCTACAATGGTTAGCTGCAGATTTTGTAGTCTTACTAGGTCAAAAAATGTTGAAGATTAAAAGATTACGTTTCATAGGTAAGTAGACGTTAATATTTTGTAGTGTATCATGTATTGAAAATTTGATGTGGTCTGTCAAAATGGTATGTCATATCAGTGGCGTGCATTTGTGTACAGCATATCTTTTAACTCTCATAATAAACAATCCAAATATTGAAATATGCTGTCCTTTTTTCAATTCGCTCAACCACGAAACAAGAAATAAATAAGTAAATAACAGGCTCAATTCAAAACAAAGCAAATATTTACATTAATCAATACATATTTTAAAATGTTAGATACGCCACTGAGAAGCGGAAACATGCATCCGCCATATTGAGAGGCTAACCTGGACGCCTTAGTATCGCTATAACGCTCCTTCCTTTATCTTTTTATTCAATGATCGGTACCCTCTTCCCAATATCACTGATTTGCTTGACAAACTAGGCAAATGTCAGTATTTTTCAACTTTAGATTTAGCTAGTGGTTTTCATCAAATTGAAATGCATGAAGACGACATAGCCAAAACAGCGTTTAGCACAGAAAATGGCCATTACGAATTTCTCAGAATGCCATTTGGTCTAAAAAGTGGGCCGGCTACGTTCCAAAGGGTTTTAGACAATATACTACGCGGTATTTAGAATGAAAAGTGTTTAGTATATCTAGATGATATAATAATTTTCTCCACATCACTCCAAGAACATACTGACAGACTAAAATTAGTATTTCAAAGACTAAGAGAAACAAATTTTAAAATTCAATTAGATAAATCCGAATTTTTACGAAAGGAAGTAGCATATCTGGGACATATTGTTACTCCCGAAGGTGTGAAACCCAATCCAGACAAAATTAAAGCTATTCAAAATTACCCTTTGCCTAAAACAACTAAACAAATCAAAGGATTTTTAGGTTTACTGGGATACTACCGTAAATTTATCAAAGACTTTGCCAAATTGACAAAGCCATTTACCAATTGTCTTAAAAAAGACGCTCAGATTATCTTTACTGACCCCGAGTATATAAAATGTTTTAATTTATGTAAAAATTTATTAATCAACGAACCGATATTGCAATATCCGGATCTTACCCGACCATTTAACTTGACTACAGATGCCAGCAATTTTGCAATAGGCGCTGTATTATCACAAGGTAAAATAGGTTCTGATTTACCTATAGCGTATGCTAGTAGAACTTTAAACAACTCAGAACAAAATTATTCAACTACCGAGAAGGAGTTGTTAGCAATAATATGGGCAGTTAAATACTTTAGACCCTATTTATATGGTAGAAAATTTAAGATCGTTACTGATCATAAACCCCTCCAATGGTTATTTTCCCTTAAGGAGCCAAATTCAAAATTAATTAGGTGGCGACTTAAATTAGAGGAATACAATTACGAAATAATTTATAAGAAAGGTTGTTTAAATAAAAACGCAGATGCTTTATCACGCATCGAACGCAACATGAACGAAACACAAAAAAGTTTGAAAGGAACATTCGAATATAGGGAAATTTTTAACGAACAAGTAGAAAATTTAAACACCCCAAATCGCGATGAAACAGAATCATTAGCGGTGGAGGTAGAAAATTTAAATGAATACCAAAACTTAAATGATGACGAAACTGTACATTCAAATCAGGAAGAAAATCCTATTATAGGTATTCCAATCGCAGAATGTCCAGTAAACTTTGGTAAAAATCAGATTCTAATATCTGAAACGAATTATTTACCATCGTCCCCGTCCGTAGTTAAACTTTACAGCAACAAGCAACGAACGTTGGTTCAATTTTCTAAAAACAATTACGAACAAGAAATTATTAATTTTATTAAAGAATTCGTAGTACCTAAGGTTAAGTATTACATTTATTTTGAAGACCCTTTATACGAAAAGTTTTGTAACGTACTTCAAAAATATTTTAAGAGTTCAAGTATTAATATGGTTAAATGTACTAAGAAATTAATTGATGTAGTCGAAGAAGACGAAATAATACAAATTATTAGAAATTACCACGAAGGTAAAACAAACCATCGCGGATTAGATGAAACCGAAAACAGAATCAAAATTTCGTATTACTGGCCAAATCAACGAAAATCAATTCAAACATTAATAAACAGTTGTGAAATTTGCCAAGTAACTAAATATGACAGACACCCTTTAAAATTAAAATTTAATATAACCCCTACTGCGGTTAGACCATTTCAAATTTTACACATCGATAGTATAACACTAGAAAATGTAAAATTCCTAACTATTATTGATTCATTTTCAAAATATTGTCAAGCTTATAAATTAAACTCGTCACAAGGAATCGAAATAGTAAATAACTTAATAAAATATTTCACGCACCATTGTATACCAGAACAAATAGTTTCAGATAATGGTACAAAATTTAATAATTCTATGTTAAGGGAACTACTAATGTTCATAAAGTAAAAATTCATTTCATCAGTTCTCAGCACCCAGAATCAAATGGTCTTATAGAACGTTTTCATTCTACGCTAATTGAACATATTAGATTATTGAATAACCAACATATTTATAAAGACGAGCCTATGGGTCGATCTAACGTGACGTCACGTGGTCTTTAAAAATGGCTTCCTTAAGGCTGGTTTACATTAGTCGAGTAACTCGGCCCAGTAAACTCGGCCCAGTAACTCGACCCAGCACTCGACTCGCCTCTCATTTTCTGTTGAGCGTTTACACGACACAATTTTATTATGACAGTAGTTGGTCGCTTTAATAACAAGTATGACCCGTCGACATCTACGTATATAGTGAAAAAAAGGTGTTTAAAAATTTGCGACGTTTTATCATGTGAAATTAATGAAATTATCGAGGATGAAGAAAACAGAAGAAAAAGAAAGTGGGTACGTAATTGGATAGGGAGACGCCCTAGGTGCATCAGCACTCCTATTGAAGAAACTTGCAGCGGAAGATATTAAGGAATATACTAGGTGTCTACGAATGACCCCCGAAATATTTAAAAACCTTTTGGCAATGATAACACCTAAAATGCAAAAACAGGACACTCACAAGGGAGGGTCACGATACGTTGTCGCTAACATTTGATTAAGGCTGTGTTTATTGCATCAAGGACATCAAAACTAAATGTTTTCCAGAGTTATACGCGCCACTGGCCATTTCCTTTGCAAAAATAGGGGAAAACCGAAAAATTGGTATAAAAAGGTAATTTTTGCGATCGCGTTGGCCATGAAACCGTCAGAGACAGATTTTCAATTTTTCTATTTACCAATACGCGCATCCAATGCAAGTAAAATGGTGCAAAGTTTTTGAAACAATCTTGAACGGTTCCGGAGAAAACCGTCAAAAACGAAACCCCTGCATAAGCGCTATGATTTGAGAAGTTGTGGTATATCTGTATATCTATATCTATGCGACTTGTATAGGCGGTTAACATAGGGAAAACCGTTTTTACAAAGGCCTCGTTTTGTCTGACGGTTTTATGGCCAACGCGATCGCAAAAAAATACTTTTATTATTCAACTTTTCAGTTTTCCCCATTTTTTTTTAGAAAGAAATGGCTAGTGGCACATATATTTATTATTATTATTTCCGCGGAGGTGGTCCCCTTTCGGGTTCCTGTACTGCGACCTATTGGTCTATTGTACCCTCTGGTGATAGCCCCTTAAAGAAGTCCTGTGTTTTTGAAAAACTCCAGGATTTTCTTTAAGGGTGTTTTTCTTAGCTCATCTTGGTTGGCTTTTTCCATCCCTAGAAGTTTGCGCCGGTAGGGTGTGAATCCTTCACACTGGCATATTACGTGAAGAGGAGTTTCTTCTTCTTCACCACATCCTCTGCATATATCGGTCTCTGAGAGCCCTATTATGTAGAAGTGTTTGTTTATCCCAATGTCCTGTGACGAGTCCTGTGGTTGCTCTGATGTCTGCTCTGCTCATCCTGAGCATTTCTTTTGTCTTCTCTTTGGAGACCATTGACAGGATAGCCTTGGAATGGACTTGTCCTGCAACTTTTTTCCAATGAGCATTGTGTCCTTGCATTCATATGTCTGTAAGACACCGCTTGGCTGTTCCATATAATGTACCAACTGCGGGTTCTGGTCCGAAGAAAGGTGTCTCGCTGCTAATTTTGGCTAGGCGATCTGCCTTCTCGTTCCCTGGTATATTAGTGTGCCCTGGGCAACATACCAGTTTAACATTATTCCTGCTTCCTAGCACGTTGAGGGCTTGTATGCAGTTCAGAACAAGTCCTGAGTTTACTTCCGACGAGTCAAGAGCTTTTAACGCTGCTTGGCTGTCGGACACTATGAAGATTCTTTCATTATCAAAATCTCTAGTGGCACATATAACTCTGCAAAGCATTTAGTTGTGATGTTCATGATGCAATAAACACAGCCTTAATCAAATTTTAGCGACAACGTATCGTGACCTTCCCATGTCAGATGAAGGATGAAATATCAGCTCAAGTGAAGTTGGAAGTGACCTTGTATTTTATGGCTACTGGAATAGCTACCGTTCTCTGCAACATTTTTTCAGAGTTTTGAAGCCATCTGTTTCCAACTTGGGATGCCATTTATGATTTATTTCTGTAGTTAGCTTTGGTCATAATCCAAAGGCATTCAAGCTCACGATAAAGCTCCACGAATTTAAAAGTTTCCTCTTCCGTCAACTTTATATTCACTTACAGGCACATTTTTCACAAATATATCTTATTTTTTGGTACACAACTGGCTACATGCTAAACAGGAGAACTAGTTGCCAGGCTATTTCATCGCAGAGTAGTGGGGAAGACGAAAAATGGGCGAGTTACTATCCTTTCCGCTCGACCACTCGACTCGCCTAATTACTCGCCTGTTTACTCGACTCGACTATTACTCGACTCGACTATTTACTCGACCATCTGTTTACACTGGTCGAGTAGACATGAGTAACTTGACTCGCCTGGCTACTTGCCCGTTTACTCGACTAATGTAAACCAGCCTTTAGGGACAACAACTGTGACAAGTGCATAGCACTGCATAGGAAATCATTCATTTGTGTGCATTTTAAGTAAAATGCCGGTGTGGTGTTTGGTTGTGGGTTGTGGAAGTGTCAGCTCCAGAGACTAGTTATCTTTTCACAACATTCCACGGATTTTAAAATATAAACATAAGCCACTACTGAACGAATTGTCCAAAAAATTACACCAAAAATGGATAACAGCTATTAAACGTGAAGACCTGACCGAAAGCAAATTAAATTATGGAAAGATATGTGGGAAGCATTTTTTAACAGGTAAGATATGATCACAAAACATAAGATATGATTTAAAACCAAACTAAATACAGGTTTTTAAATAATCAATTTTAAAATCGCTAATTTATTTCCATTTTCTTTATTGTTATTTGGTTCTTTTTATTGTAGGTAAACCAGCTGATCTTATGAATGAGCACAACCCAGACTGGGTACCTTGTGTTAACATGGGTTATGAACACCAAATCCTCGATTAAAAAATACGATAGAAGAAAAGTGCAACGCAAATAGTAGGCGACTCAGTGTGTATATTGTAATATTAAAAAGAAATAATGTATTTAAGTCTTTCGTGAAAAACTATACTTACTTGTAATATTAAAAAAAAAAAATGTATTTTAGATATTATCTTTTATTTCCTTAGTTAGCATGTACACAGATAAATACAGTGTTTACCGTTTGTTGATTTGTACATACAATTTTTATGAGTTCATACTAACGAAAGTTTCTTAGATCAGATTTTGTCTCGTCCTTTGCGAATGTCCAACCTAACAACAAGACATATTGTGATAAATAAAAAGATGCAAGAAGTAATATTTATAACTTACTTTGCCTACAACAATTATCGAAGGATCTCGTTTTTGGGCACAAACGTGAAATACTAAACCAGCTTCATAATACTTAAAAGCTTCCAAGCTCTTAAATGCCTTCATTTGTTCTCCTGTATAAAAACTTTTTGTAAGAACTAAATAACTGACTATATCCATGTTTGTTATGAAGGCATAGTGGAAACTGCAAAGGACAAATCATCTTCCCGTAATACGTAGGGGTCTATGCTATGCCACCAATTAATTTTAACTTATCATCATATCGGGTAACATTTACTTCGTTTAAAGATTTATAAGAAATACTTCTTTCCATCTCGATTTAACTAGAAAACCTAAATTATATACATTAATTTACGCAGTCAAAACCTTTACTACTTGATTACGTACCTCAAACAACTGTAATTAATCTCTAGTGTGAAATATTGTCTTTTAAACTAACTATATACACTTTTATAAACACCTGTCCCACAAATAAATTGTTTAACACTGTTTAAAATAAAAACAACAATTATTTAAACACTGATTACACGCAATACATATGAACCGTAGCTGTTTGTTGTCCCTAAGGAAGACATCTTTAAATGGCGACGATCACGTGATTAGATCGACCCTAATTATGCTCTATTAGCATATAACAATTCGATTCATTCGGTAACAAACTTGAAACCGTATGAAATAACTTCTGGTCACTTAGAAACCGGATCGCCGTTTGATGTAGAAATAGAAAAACAATTAATTAATAATTATATTATAAAACATAGAGATAAGATTAAATTACTTTATAAGAAACTCAATGAAGATATACAAAATAAGAAAGAACACATTATAAATAGACTAAATGAAAATAGAGAAATTGTAGAAATTCCTACTAGAGTATTTGTAAGAAATAAACAAAAGCAGCAGAAAACTAAAAATAAGTTTAAGCCTGAAACTATAAAACAAATTAATCGTAAATTAAAAACCGCTAAAATAATAAGAAAGCATGGTAATACAACTGAAAATATTCACCTTTCTAATATTAAAAGACCTAGACGAAATACATATCAATTTAAAAATATTTCAACCGAAATTTAAGTACATTATCAACTAATTTAAGAATTGAGTAATTTTAAATGATAGAAGTAGCATTTACGTAAGTTAGAGAATACGTTTGTTAGAGTATTTGCCGATTATGACAAAATTATTCCAATAAACAAATCTTAATAAGATTTAATGGTATAAGTTTTAAAACCAGGAATATGAAATAAAATCAAAATTGCACATCAGAATGTTTTAATTTTGAAAGATATTTGCAATCAATTAATAGCACCTATGATGCCATTTTAAATATTTTACAAGGTATTAAGAACTTTAAACTTTTATAAACCACACCTTTTTCACTCAAATAAAATCTTATCAAATTGTTTATTTTATATCAATATCATATTGTATTCGTAAAAGAAATTAATTTACATTAATTTTATTGGTCCTTACCAAATATGAATCAGAATTTACAACTTTAACTCCTAATGTTGCATTTTTATTGAAATCTAATGAGAATTATTTCAAACCTCTAAGTGACATTTTTGCTAAAGGTAAAATTTTCAACGTCCAAGTTATTAACAAACAAATCACTTGCCGCCATTTTAAACTGGAAATTGAAGACGCAGAATTCAAGAAAATTCATTAAGAAATCAAACTTGGAATAATTACCCTCGAGGCCTTCTACATGTGTAATGGAAGACCACACATTTAAATATTTTGTGCCAAGTGCGTGGACAGTAATTGTTTATACACGGTGTTATGGTTACCGGTTGTTACCTACCTGTAAAGTGAATTAAAAAAAAGTAACGAGAACAATTAATCGCATTGAAATTAGAAGAAAGAAAAATGAACATTCCAGAGGAAGCTCAATTCTAATGAGGGAGGAGTTATATATTGGTCCCTACACCCTAACATAACCTGCGATTTATGAACACTTTACGTCTTCGCCCAAATATAAGTTATTGTTGCACGTGTTCCAATGAGTAGACTATTCATCAAGCATAATTAAAATATTTGTAAATGTTTGTTTTTAAGTTAGTTAGAATCTAGACCTTAAGACTGTTAGATGTATTTTGAAGTAAATAAAACCTTTTAAAAAGCATTTGTAGTAAAACATCAATTTAACTTATATATAAATATAACTAAAGGTCTATTTCTTACAAGTTATTATTTTGTTGCAAACTATTGTTGGGGTGACCATCCGTCCCGGTTTTAAGTGTTGTCCCGATGTCCCGAAAAATGAATTAGTCATGAGAACTTGCGTCTGTATGATTATAATAAGTTTTTAATTTTAATAAATAAGACTGAATTTATACTTATAGTTTTAAATTGAATTATTTTTCAAATGATATTGTTACTTAAATTAAGCCGGTGTCCCACGGCCTGTGACTCGGCGAGCCTCGCGCGGCTCGCGGCTCGTGCTTGTAGGCTCGTGGTCTGCCGAATTTCGAGCTACGGCTCGTGGCTGGCAAGTCGCGAGCCATGACGAGCTCCAACTTAAAGCTGAATCGCGCACGCTTTGCTTAGCGACAGTGAATCTCGTGGAGCGCCTGTAAGTTGCACACTTTTAGCTGGAGTGCGAGGTTTTGTTAATTTTACTTTGCGTAAGAAATTGAATTTAAAATAAAAAATATCGCACTGGCTGCGGCTTTTGCTGGTGTAAGTGAAGTCTTAAAAAGTAGAAGACAAAAACGGAGGTTTTGGGTGAAAGACTATAGTAGCAAGTTGTAATACCACAGCGACGAATGATATACTTTATTAGTACCACATCCGCTTCGCTGGCTTTCACGGTATTTTTTAATTCCTTTCTAAAGGATCTCCTCAAACTTTGATTTATTTTTCAACTAAATCTCAATTGGCTTCCGGAAATCCTCGTTCTTTTCAAAAGTCTATTATTTTTCTGTATGCCTTAACACGCAAATTTCTAATTTTGTATTCTTTACTTTTCATATATAAATTAATAGAATCCGTTATTAATTCTTTCGTCTACAGGCGGATATTCATCTTTAGACAACTACATATGTTTTGAACGACTAGCGTGTGGTAAACAGGTTTAAACAAGGGTTAGGATTTTGTTAAAGTAAACATTTGTATATTTAGTGACAAAGTTATTCTCAAAGTGTTAACTTCATTATTGTTATATTCACAAAATAAAACATGTGGAGACCTTGGTGTGAGGAATCTCAAACGAACGAAGAAGTCGTATCAGAAAAAATTTGTTTAAAAATTAAATGGTATCCAAGCCAAAAATATAGTACTAAATGTCTATAAAAACTTAAAAAATGAAAATAAAGAGATGTGTTATAAAGAAATAATTAAAAGAACGTCACAGTTAGCAGAAGTTAATTACTGTAGTGTTTATAACATAGTGAAACATGATGTTCAAGAACGAAAAACAAGAAATGATAATGGTGACAGAAAAAGTAAAAGCTGGAATATAGATATAATTCGAAGAACGCTTTATAATCTTTATAAACAAAATATCGTAGCAACTATAGACAGTCTACATAATAAACTTATAGAAAATACAGATGTAACGTGCAGCAGATCAACATTATGGCGTACTTTAATTGAAAACGGTTTCAAATATCAGACAATTAATAAACGTCTCAATATTATGGAATGTGATAGAATAAGAAAGTTGCGATACCAATATTTAGCAACAGTTTAAAAAAATCGAGACGAAGGTCGATTTATTTGTTATTTAGATGAAACGTGGTACGACACAAATGATACGATAAAGAAAGGATGGATCGACGACAAAAACGAATGCCAGCTAAACGTGCCTCATAATCGAGCAAAAAGAATAATCATTTTACACGCGGGCCTGAGCCCGGTTGGATTGAAGAAGTTTTGCTTTTTGCAAAAAATATTCAAAAAAGCCGTCTTGATTATCACGAAGACATGTCATCAAAGTTAATCGAAGAATGGTTTAAAAATAAATTGTTACCGGTGTTGCCAAAAAAAAGCGTGATAGTGATGCATAATGCATCATATCATAGTAGACAAATAAAGGACCTCGCAGACCAACGCGATATAGCGGGAGCGGGAGCGGGAGCGAAAATTTCGCGCTCATGGCGACAATAGGATATCGCGAGGTTGACTACACCAGCGCGGTTTAGAGGATGCGGGACATGTGTTAATCGCTATACAGATCCCGCGCGTTTTTCGCTCCCGCTCCCGCTCCCGCTATATCGCGTTGGTCTGCGAGGTCCTTTATAAAGGTTCCCGCTTCAAATAGCAGTAAAGATGAAATAAAACTATTTTTGGAGCAAAATAATCTCTTCTACGAAGACACATATTCAAAGCATAAATTGTTGGAGGTACTTAAAACAAAAAAAATTGAAAAACAATATTATGTTGACAATATTGCGATAGTACATGGACATTCTGTTTTGAAATTACCTCCTTATCATTGCATACAATAGAATTAATTTGTGGGCAACTGAAACAACACATTCGTCGCACGAATAATAACCCAAAATTTAGTGAAGCCACAATTATTGCAAAAACTAAAGATGCAATTTTGAATGCAACGCCCCAAAGTTGGAAAAATTCGATTGAACACGTCATTAAAATTGAGAATGAGTATTTACAATATGCAGATGTAAACCAAACTTGCATTATATCATTAGATGGTAATAACGAAAGTGATTCTGAAAATTAATTATGTCAGGTAGGTGTGTTATTTTATGACAATGATTTTAAATCTGATAAAAATGTTAGTTTTAAGGCTGGTGTATATCTACACACAAAACTGTTATTATTTAATACGCCTCTGAACACTTAACAGATTTTCAAGGGATTATCTTATCTCTCCACGGGCGCCTAATAATAATCATTGCTAAATCCAGTAAGTCAGGTTAAAATATCTTGAAATGAACTATACACACGCAATCTTTCGCGCGCGAAAGCATACACGTCCTTTAATCGCGCAGTAAAGCGTCTGTGTGTAAAGGCGGCTAATCTCCCTACAAAACCTAGACAGCCGTGAGAACAGGTGCACGAGCGTGCTGAAGATCGTCATCCGTCGAGCCACAAGCCTTTGATGTCTGTCGATTTACCGCCATTTCACGGGAAAGGGCGAGCCACCACAAGCCACCACGAGCCTGTGCGTTCCCACGACTCGAGGTATGACAAACCGAGTCAGGCTCGCCGAGTCACAGGCCGTGGGACACCCGTTGAAAGGGCAAGCCACCACGAGCCATGCCGAGCCTGTGCTGTCCCACGACGCGAGGTATGACAAACTTCGCGTCAGGCTGGCCGAGTCACAGGCCGTGGGACACCGGCTTTAGACAACAAAAACTGTATGTACAAAAAATTGTGGTATTTACTTTTTTGTAATTCCGAATTTTTTTTTTATAATTCGTAACAGAAAATCATTAAATTTATACTTCCCATTTACGAAACAATGGCATGATCAAAGGGGAAGGAAAAGTAATTTCTATTTCAACCATTACCACTAAAAATATATATTACTTCTGTTATTATTCAAATTTTATGACTTTGTTTATTACTTTTAAAATGATTATTTAAAAGTTATGTTATTTAAATACAGGGATGCGCAAAAGTATGGAAACAGACAAATATCTAGAACACTATTGCAGATATAGCAATGAAATTTTGTATCTCAGCGTTATGGTATTTTTCGGATTCGATGAAAATATTAAGGTTGCAATACGACTTCCGGTTCAACCGGAAACGGGCTCAAACTTTGTAATTTTAAATAGAACACCCTGTATATTATTACATTTTTGGATTCCTCTTAACATTTACTTTAAAAAATGTAGAAGGTTATGTGGGTCTAAAGTCAACCGTTTTCGTAAAATTTACATTTTTATGAAAATTTTGAGCGATACAGCACTTTCAATTTTTTTCAACATTTAAGTTATTTAAAAAGGCAGTAGAATTTCGTTTAAGAATTAGATTAACAATTGTTTATTTAACACTTTGCGCTAGCTACATTTTAAAAATATTATACAGTGTGTTTCTTACACTAGGTCAAACTTCTGAAACTTAAACATGGATAACTCGATTTTCTTAAATACAACACCCTATATGTTTTTACATAGTCTTGTAGAAAATTTAATTGTCTTTCAAAAACATTAACCATGTTTCATACCTTAAACTAATATTTTTCGAGTTATCGCGATTTTATTGTAAATTATTCCTTGCCTACGTTATTTGTGCCAGGCTTCAACGATCAACCAACTGTTGACAACAGTTTCCATTTCCCCATCAAGCCACCTTGTAAAACTTACATTAGTTTTGTTCCGTTGCGTAAGAGTCAACAATCCAAGGAAGTTAATCCACGAGTTGGTTTAACAACAGAACATACACAAGCGGTTTAACCGAACATCTACCTCAAGAACAAGATAGTGTCATTGCTGATATTGAGGAGCCCATACCCGGCACGTCCAGAGATCAGCCATTTGTAGTTAGGCCTAGTAGAGAAGATCCCTTGACTCCTTCGCCCACAGGTAAAGTTGGATGGTCATAGCATTGTATCAATACAGTTATATTAATACTTTTAATTGTTATTTTAGATCACCAAAACTTGCTGAGATCTGTGCGTTTGACTCGTCAAGTGGTTTACGCCCAAAGCAAAGGTGCTTTACAAACAAGCGAAGTATTTCAAACATCGAGCTACCGCATTGCTGCGAAATGTTTCATCTACCAGAAGGAGGCTGAAATTGGCAGAGAACCTGGCATCAACCTCAAGTTACCAAGAGATTGAGTCAAAAGTTAATCCCACTACTTATCAGTTTCTTCTTTCCCAAGTAAGATCTCAAACCAAACGAGCTAGGGGTAGAAGATACACTTTAAACGATAAGATATTGGCATTGTCTCTCTACAAGCATAGTCCAAGAGGGTACAAACTTTTGAGAAAAATATTTTCACTGCCAGCTAGGAGAACGTTAACAGTGTTTGTATAGAATGACGGGATAGTGGTCCTTAGGTTTATAAAGAAAACTCTTTACATAACAGTGTTGTTAAACAAGGTTCCGTTTTACACTGGGATTAACAAGCAAATTTTTGACAATTTAAAGGCAACTGTTTCAAAAATGACAGAAAATGAAAAGCTTTGTACAGTAATTTTTGATGAAATTTCGTTGCAAGCTGGATTATATTATAATAAAGCCAAAGATGTCATAGAAGGTTTCGAAGACTTTGGAACAACTAGAAACCTAAGACTTGCCGACCATGCACTTGTTTTTATGGCTAGAGGCATACACAAAAATTGGAAACAACCAGTTCTTTCATGTTCTGCGAAGGAACCACAAGAACTGCTCAACTGTGTGAATGCATAAAGGCTGTTACGCAAACAGTGAGATCGACGGGATTAAAACCAGTTGCAACTGTATGTGACCAAGGAGCTACCAACCGAGCTGCCATTAATTTGTTGATGGAGGAAACGAAAGCTGCTTACAGGAGAAGAAATGAAGACTGCAGACTCTTCGGTTTTGAAATCGATAACGAAGAAATTGTCCCACTCTTCGATTATCCACATTTGATGAAGGGCATAAGAAACAAGAGATGTCATTTATAAATTGAATGGTCAACAGAAAAAGGCATCATGGGAACACATAATCTCATTTTTCAAACAAGATGAGGGAGTGGATGAAATGAGATTATGTCCGAAGTTAACAGATTCCCACGTTATTCCGAGCAAGATAAAGAAAATGAAAGTGAGCTGTTGCACCCAAGTGTTCAGCCAAAGAGTGTCTGCCATTATGAGAAAATTGGCTGCTTTAGGTTAGTATACTAAATTTATACTCATGTAACTTATTAGTAATTTATATTTTACATTTTAGATTGTGGAGTACTTCCAATAGAAGCTACTGGAACAGCCGACTTTTTGCTGTTTTTTGATAAGTTGTTCGACAGTTTCAATGGAACTTCAGTAAAACCCACTGCAGCCAAGCCATATAAATGTGCCCTATCTAATACATCGCCACATATTAGTTTTTGGGCAGAAGCGGAGGAAGTACTACGGTCTATCAAATATGTGTGCCCAGTAACAAAAGCAGCATCTGTCCCACCTTCAGTTAAGAACTGGATCCACACGATTAATGGCTTTAAGTATTTGTGGTCAAAGTTGCAAGGCCTTAAGTTCCTTATACCAAGATCCTATAGAAATTTTTTTTTCTTGCATTAGAAGCCTTGGTGTGCGAAATATAAATCCTACTTGTTCAGCGTTTATCGCATCATTTAAATCGCTTCTAGTCAACAATTACATGTCGACAAGCTCTCCCGGAGCTAACTGTGAATCGGACGATAGTACTGGGGCATTAGACAATCTCAAGTCTTTTGTTATTTCCGATGTGGAGGCACCCAGCCAGACAGTACAACCTGTATTTGACATAAACACTGTACCTGCGACTGAACCTGATAACATAGCTACATTTGTAAAGGCATATGTTGCTGGATATGCTGCCAAAAAGATTGTCGGTATCACCAAAGGTTGTCCCGTATGTCAATGCAACTTTACGACATCAGAGGAAGCACCTGAGCATGCTATTATTTTGGCTCGTGCATATACATCCAGAAGCTTAGTGTTGCCATCCACGAACTTCATGAAGATATTTACAGAGTGTTGCCAAGTGATTTCGAGAAATCTTCCGAAGTTTTGTGTTCAGTTCAACGTTGCACGCACTTTAAGCAACATAGTGTTATCTAGTGTTAATGTTACATCAGTGCAGTGTAGTGAACATGACAATATAGCTAATAAGTTTGTGAATCTGGTGGTTAGATTAGTCATTTATACTTATTTAAAGAACATTAATTTAGTTTTAAATGGTAAAGACTCTAGATTTAATATAAATAATTGTTAAGGATAAATTAAAAATTATTGCATATAATAGATATAAAAAACATTGTAAAAAATGAACTGTTCTGTAAATATTTGCATCACGTGGGTATCTTGTTTCTTGTTAATATTATACAACTTGATAATCATCTTACAAAGGA
Organism: Elmis aenea; assembly: GCA_947652605.1. NCBI lineage: Eukaryota > Metazoa > Arthropoda > Insecta > Coleoptera > Elmidae > Elmis > Elmis aenea. The sequence continues at coordinate 27,559,147 of OX393580.1, forward strand.
GAATACTTCTAAACGAGTACTTCGACTCTTGTATGTATGTTTTATCAACTGTTAATATTTTTCAAAAACAAATGCTTCACAATGCTAAATATTTATTTTTTTGAAATTGATAAACATACAAAACATAGTATTACAATAATTTATTATTGTACATACTTTTGTATCTTTATCAATAATTGTATGATATTTTAAGAAACTGTGTTCATATTTTGTATTCGATAAATATTTGCATAACGTGGGTATCTTGTTTCTTGTTAATATTATACAACTTGATAATCATCTTACAAAGGAGAATACTTCTAAACGAGTACTTCGACTCTTGTATGTATGTTTTATCAACTGTTAATATTTTTCAAAAACAAATACTTTACAATGCTAAATATTTATTTTTTTGAAATTGATAAACATGCAAAACAGTACATATTACAATAATTTATTATTGTACATACTTTTGTATCTTCATCAATAATTGAATATTGAATGTATTGTACTCGTATAATTTTTGTCAAATATATTTGTTTGAATTATTTGCTTGTTTCATTTGTAATTAAAATTTCTAATATAAATTTGAAATTTATAAAAGCAAAACTGTTGTTATTGCCCTCTATTGTTTGTTAAAATAAGTTTTTACTAGTAGTCCTCTGACAAGCCAGTAGATGGCCTTACAAACAGTGTTTTACCCTTAGATCATAGGTGCGTTCGGGACGTACGCTCTTTTTGCTTTATTTGCTCTTTTTTGCTCCACAGCGTTCGGGACGCGACTTTGGAGTAAAAAAGATCGCTCCGAAGGGCGTTCGGGACTGCATAAGTGGAGTAAATAAATCTACTCTAATTTGCACCACCTCTGAAGCTGGGGCAAGCTGAGCTCGCGAAAGAAGACATGCGCATTACGGATTGTCTACGTTTGAATTCTTTGAATTGCTAGGTACAGCATGATAAGAATAAGATACAGTTAACATCCACGCTTCGTGTTATTGTGTTGCATTAGTTAACAACAATTTCTTGTGGACAGTAATTAACTTTCGATGTAATTCCTTATTATTAAAACAAAATTTTGGGAAGTTAAATGGTTTCATATCATGACATTTTACATCAATTTTATAACCAAATAATCTAACAAATTCGAAGCAATACAATTTGTTGCTTGTTTTACTTACAATGATGTCTGATTAGACCGGTCTACAACAAAATAGTGAGGTTACCTTTATATTTGAAATATCCGCTGATTTTCTGCACTTACACGTCCCGAACGCACAAGATTTACTCTTGGAGGCTCTGAGACCACGTGATTACAATCTTACTCCAATCCACTCCAATCTGGGAGCGTGCGTCCCGAACGCACCTATTGTAACTAAAATTGTAAACAAAGATGGCGCATTTCCGATAACCCCTCTTTTGGTTCAATCTGGCAGAGCACTGCGTTCTGCACGTAGTTAAAAGAAAATCTTTGTAATCCTTGGTAAAGGAGTAATCTAAAACTCCTTTAGCCACTCCACAATGAGAGCAAAGGTAGATATAATTTGTTTCCATAATATATTTTATTGAAACTACATATTTTACGATAATAATGTATAGATAGAAATTTTTGTGAATAGTCTGATTTTGCTGACATTTTTGGTTAAGCATGCCGTTTAGATTTAAGCATGTAGTATCTCTAAATACTGTTGTGGTCTTTGGAATTGCTGTAAAAATTGTTAATTATAAATCTGTTTATTGATCTTTTTCTGTTTGAAAAAATATTAAGGGTGTAGTAATGTTTACTCTTGGAAACAGATTTTAGTAGTATTGATGTTTAAACTTTTTTTAAATAAAGGACTACAAGCAATATGATTTGCAAGTATTAAATACAAATAAAAATAAGTCTATTGTAATTTGTAATTATGTGTCTTTTAACGAAAGTCGATTTGCTTAGTTGTCATAGATAAATGGTTTATCATTTTGTGTCTACTTTATTGATTTTATTTGTTTCCCATTGTAATGCTTATTTTAATTAATTTTCAGTGGCGTAAGAAGCGTATGCGAAGGCTAAAGCGAAAACGCAGGAAGATGCGTGCGAGGTCCAAGTAAATATAAATGTAAGTTGAAAAGTATCTATTCATAATAACAGTGTATTTATATTCATTTTTATTTTACAGGACCTTCATTTCCTAAAGCACTCGATGAAGCTGGACTTAAGAAGTGGAGTGTTTTTACTCTAAATTTAATCGTTTTGTTAATTTTAATATCTTGTCGATTTGATTTGTACTCATCCTGACAAATAAAATAATAAAATGTGCAAATTTGCTTTTTTTTTTTAATTAAAGTTTATTCTCTAAGTAAACTTGGGTTTCACCTCACGTTAAAACGAGTTGTGTATTGTAAACATTAAACAATTAAACCTATGTTTTGTGATAAAACATTCAATGAGATTTTTGAAGGAAGTTTGTTTCTCGTTAAATTAGGTTGGTATTTTAAAAACTAGTAACCTACGTTTTCTTTATATTGGCAATAAAATGTCAACCTAACAAGCTGTCAAGTTTCTATTAACTTATAAGGAAAGTTGTTTATAGTTAATTATTAAAATTTGTGTACTTATATTAAACAAATAAAACGTATCGTTGTATAACTTAATTTGTTTAGTGTTTAAAATCTATTCTTATGAATATTTGAAGGATATTAGCATTGTAAAAACAGTTTTCATATAACAACCATGGGGTCTGATTCAAAAAGTGATAGCTCAGGAAAGAGCAAAACAAAGAGATTAAGAGACCGTGATTCTCCTGCTAGACCACTTAAAAAGCAAAAGGTCAGTTCCGATGAAGAACAATCAAACAGTCGCAGTGAAAAATCATCCAGTCGCAAGAAATATCGAAGCCGTTCAAGGTCCAGATCTAAATCACCAGATCGAAGCAAAGAAAGTAGACGCCGTCGTGAACGTTATGATTATGAAGAAGAAAAAAAGCCTTATACCCGATATTACGGTGGTGACGAAGACGAATATTATAAGGACGGTGAACGTCCTAGGAACAAATATCCCAAGAGAGATGATACTGTTATTGGAGATAGATACTACAACTACAACAGAAAAGAAGAGAAAAGTGAAACTAGGGCTAAAACTGAAGCACCTCCTCGACAACGCAAACCAGTAGATATATTAACTTGCAAAACTGGAGGTGCTTACATTCCACCAGCTAAATTACGTATGATGCAAGCAGAAATTACCGACAAATCATCAGCAGCGTATCAACGTATCGCGTGGGAAGCACTTAAAAAATCGATACATGGCTTCATTAATAAAGTTAACACCAGCAACATTGGCATAATAGCTCGTGAACTTTTACATGAGAATGTGGTGCGAGGTCGCGGTTTACTTTGTAAATCTATTATACAAGCCCAAGCAGCGTCCCCGACTTTCACACACGTATATGCAGCCTTAGTTTCTGTAATAAATTCAAAATTTCCCAACATAGGTGAATTATTATTAAAAAGATTGGTACTGCAATTTAAAAGAGGCTTTAAACAGAATAATAAGTCTACTTGTATAACCGCAGCTTCATTTGTTGCTCATTTAGTTAATCAACAAGTTGCACATGAAATTTTAGCGCTTGAAATCCTGACATTACTTGTTGAAACACCAACTGACGATTCTGTGGAAGTTGCAATTTCGTTCCTAAAAGAATGCGGACAAAAATTAACTGAAGTGTCCAGCAAAGGTACAATTAACCAGTTTATGCGTCTGTTCTTAAATTGATTTTTTATTTTATTTTTTAGGTATAAATGCCATATTTGAAATGTTACGCAATATACTGCATGAGGGACAGTTAGAAAAACGTATTCAATATATGATAGAAGTTATGTTTCAAATTCGTAAAGATGGGTTTAAGGATCATGCCGCTGTAATAGAAGAACTAGACCTCGTTGAAGAAGAAGACCAGTTTACCCATCTCATTACGCTTGATGATGTTGAAGCTAAAAATGGAGAAGATATTTTAAGTAAGTAGTTTGAAACGATTAAACTTCTAAAACCATATTTACAACATTATTATATATTACAAAACTATTTATATAACTACAGGGTAGACCAAATTCGGATTTTTTATTGGGTTCCTCTGTTACCATAACAGTTAACGAGAATCTGATATCGGTATTTTGAGTTATTTTTTTGAGATAAACAGCGCTGTGTTATCAGATTTTTTGTATTGCTTTCAATTTTGGCACTACAAACAAAAAATGAAATTTCATCATTTTTGAAAATGTACTGTAACTTCTTTATTTATTAAAATAGAACTAATGTTAAGGTTTTTTATGAATATTTTTATGCTTAATTTAGAAACAGGTATAAAAAAAAGTAATAACCTTGATTTTTGAGATATGAAGAAGTAAATTTTTATTTCCCGTAATGGAAACCCTAGTAGGTCATGAACTTACACAAAAAAACGTTGTTAGCTTTTCCAAAATATATAGTTTTATATATTTGTTGCAAAAGTTAACTGAGGTTTATGGCAAATTTTATTATCAAGATAGTTATGCAGTGTTCTCCGATTGTCCAATGAAATTCTTCAGTGTTCTGGTGAGGTATCTTGCTAAAGGATGGGTAGCTGATCCAATGGCGCTCACTATTGGTCTTAGCGGTACGTCTTGTTTGTGTATTTTCGGTAGACAATACAGTTTTGGGGTTCTGGATTCTGTCGGTATTAGGCTCTTGTGGTCTTCTGTTGGAATTGATGAAGTTTTCACTGCTGTCCTAATATGTCGTTCTATGTTCTTGGTAGGGTCCTTCTTCAGTACTCGGTACGTCGATTCCTGCAGCATGTCGAGAACTTTTCTGTTGTATTCCGCGCTGTCCATAATTACGGAGGCATTGCCTTTGTCGGCAGGTAGAATTATGATGTCCGGATTATCGCGTAGTTTCCTGACGGCCCGTTCTTCCTCTTTGCTCATGTTTGGTTTCGGTGGTTTGGCTTTCTTGAGGATGAGTGCTGTGTGTAAACACTGCTGTGTGTAAAACATAAAATCAAAACCGTTTTCAACTCTCCTTTGAAGCTCTCGAATAAATTAAGAAGAACACACGACACAGAACTACACCACACGGGAATATATAGCATACCTTGCTCCTGTGGAAAAGCATACATAGGACAAACTGGCAGGAGTATACAAACGCGTCTCAAAAAACACGAAGGACAAACAACAAGAAAACAAGTCGATAAATCAGCGGTAGCAGAACACGCCCAGGGTACAGGACACAACATCCTCTTCAGAGAAACAAAACTACTGGCCCGCGCAAACCATTTCTGGCCAAGATTATATCGAGAATCATTGGAAATCATCAAGAACCCAAACAACTACAACAGAGACACAGGCATACAACTCCCAAACATCTGGAAACCAGTCATCACAAAATCACTGAGGCAGAACAAACCCATCAAGCGGAACGCCACGCCTCCACAAGCTGGATATATAAACCCAGCAACATCCCTCACAAATTAGTCGTTTTGAAAAAGACCAAGACACAATGGTCGAAACGTCAACTACTTCTAAATATAGAAGACGCGGTTCCAAACCCGGAAACCAAGATTGTATTATGGATAACGGCCGCGAAAGCCTCAAGAATACAAAAAAATACGAATTTGCTTAAATGTTTAAAGTTTTGCTTGGATATGACGTATAATTGTTTTTTTATTGCAAACGTCACTTGTTTACAAAATCATGGCAAACTTGGATAATAAAATTTTCACAAAATTAGCCATATCTCGCTTATTTTTTCCAACAAATATATTAAGGCAGTGGTTTCCAACCTTTTTGAACCTCCGCCCCCCTTTTTCATAAAAAAAATATTGCGCCCCCCTCACTTTTCGTAACAATCTATTTCATAATAATTATTTAATGGGCTTCAAAACAAAATACCATATTTTGTAAAAATAAGGTTTTTTTTGTTCGTTTGTATTCAAAAATGAAGTTTGGTAACAGCTGCGTGCCCCCCTTACAATAGTCTCGCGCCCCCCTAGGGGGTCGCGCCCCACAGGTTGGAAACCACTGTAATTAAGGTGTGTATTTATAAAAAGCTTTTTCATATTAACTCATGGCCTACTAGGGTTTATTTTTAAAAAAATATGTTTACTTATCTCAAAAATCTAAGTCGTTTTAAAAAGCTTATATCTGTATTTAAATTTAGCATAAATATGTAAATAAAAGACTTGAGTAACGTTTATTTCTATTTTTATAATTAATGAAGTTATAGTAATAAAATTACAAAAACGATTAAATTTCATTTTCCGTCTGTAGTGTCAAAATGGAAAGTGATATGAAAAATCCGATAACACAGACATATTTATTTCAATAAAATAACTCAAGAAACCGATATCAGATTTTCGCTAACCTTGTAAAACATTCAAATTTGATCCACCCTGTACACTTGTTCAAAATAGTTTTGAGTTATTTGAAATTTGAAATTGGGTTGTAATAATCAGATGAAGATTCGTCTTTAACACGTTAACTGCACGTCGGGAAAAGAAAGTGTGTCCCTGGCACCACACTTGTTTGGTTGGCAATGGTTTAGCATACAGGGTGGTGCTTTTTTCGATGCTCACCATTGCTATCTTGGAAACGGTAAGAGATACAAGGTCGGTTAAATTAGAGAAAAGTTGCACATTTTTATGGCGATTAAGAATCTGAAAAGCAATCCTCGATATTTTGATTCATTTTTGATTTATTACAAAAAAAACTGAAAAATGTGATTTTAGAAAAATATTAATATCTTCCCTACCATTGACGCTATTTCATTTAAACTTGGTAATTTTATGTTTTTGATCGTCCTGGGTTTGATGACGTCAACAGAAATTTTCTAAACCTTCAAGATTTCAAGTTGCGATAGTCAACTTTTTTATTTCTTATGGCCGCCATATTGGATTTTTACACCATCAGACAGACAAAAAATTAGCTTTTCAGATTGGTAACCAACATACCTTTTTTCTTTCAAAAACTTGTTAAAATTTTAAAATTTGTGTAAATAATTCATAAAACCGAGAATGCTCTGAAAAACAATTGAAATTATAATAGAAATACAATATAAATAATAATAAACGTGACAAAGTGACACAACATTTTATAGGTCTAATAAAATAACGAAATGACAATAAATTGAAAACACCAGATAAATAATTATTTAAATTGTTTAAAGTGCGCGCCGTTATGTATGATGTAGTGGTTAGTCCTCAAATTCATTTCGTCCACTGCCTTTAGGATAGTTTGTTTCGAAATAGAGTCGAAAGCATTTTTGATTTTACGGCGAAGAAGTTCAATATTTTCCGTTACGGGTTGCATAAACAACATCAATGTAAAAGTAATCCATAGGCGTTAAACATGGCGATCGCGGAGGCCAATGAACAGGACCAAATGTACTAAGTCATGAATTTTGAAAGCGTACATCTAAATTAATATCCTTTTACAATGCGGGCGTTGTGAGGACCAGCTCCTTCTTGCTGAAACTACTGATGATTTTGAATTATTAATAATGGCAATTCGCCTAACATATCTTCTAAATATGTTTTCAACAATCTTAATTTCGTTATCATTAGACCAATAAAATGTTCTGTAGCTTTTATTTATATCATAGTTTCAATTGTTTTTCAGAGCATTCTCGGTTTTATGAATTATTTACTCAAATTTTAAAATTTTAACAAGTTTTTTGAAAGAAAAAAGGTATGTTGGTTACCAATCTGAAAAGCTAATTTTTTTGTCTGTCTGATGGTGTAAAAATCCAATATGGCGGCCATAAGAAATAAAAAAGTTGACTATCGCAACTTAAAATCTAGAAGGCTTAGAAAATTTCTGTTGACGTCATCAAACCCAGGACGGTCAAAAACATAAAATAACCAAGTTTAAATGAAATAGCGTCAATGATAGGGAAGATATTAATATTTTTCTAAAATCACATTTTTCAGTATTTTTGTAATAAATCAAAAACGAATCAAAATATCCAGGATTTCTTTTCAGATTCTTAATCGCCATAAAAATGTGCAACTTTTCTCTAATTTAACCGACCTTGTATCTCTTACCGTTTCCAAGATAGCAATGGTGAGCATCGAAAAAAGCACCACCCTTTATAGCCGTGAGTTGTATACAATGCACACGGCGCCCGCATCACAACATGGTGTGAGTTGAATTTAACTCATGTGGCAGTTAAGGTGTTAACTAACATTATATGATGTACACCCGTATATGTAAATACGTGAACCTGAAATATCTTATTAATTTTTAGATGTATTTAAATTGGACGACAATTATGAAGAAAATGAGGGAAAATATAAAACGTTAAGTAAGGAGATACTGGAAAGTGATGGCAGTGGTTCTGAATCTGGTTCCGAAGGCTCAGAAGATTCCGATGACGAAGAAGAGGAAGGTGCAGAAACCAAAGGCGATGAACAAGTTATTATAGATAACACTGAAACTAATTTGGTGATTTTACGTCGAACAATATATCTCACAATTCAATCCAGTTTGGATTTTGAAGAATGTGCGCACAAGCTGATGAAAATGGAACTGAAACCTGGACAGGAAATTGAATTGTGCCATATGTTCTTAGGTATGTTATTTTTATTACCTTCAAAATGGTGCCATGTCCTACACTAAATTTTATAGTCATAAAAAAAGAATTTTAGAAAAAATTATAGCTCCAAAAACAAATTATTTAATTTAAATAATTGTGTTTTATATTTTTTATTTAGTAAATTTAATTTTCTTGTAATGGTAGCTCCCTAAAAAAAATACTGTAGACACTTCTGTAATAAGTCTTTATTTTCTCTTTCAGATTGTTGCGCTGAGCAACGTACTTACGAAAAATTTTACGGACTTTTATCACAAAGATTTTGTCAGATTAATAAGGTATACGTCGGTCCTTTTGAGCAGATATTCAAAGACACCTATTCTACGACACACAGACTGGACACGAATCGTTTGAGAAATGTCAGCAAGTTCTTCGCCCATTTACTTTTCACCGATGCCATAGGTTGGGAAGTTTTGGAGATTATGAAACTCAACGAAGAAGATACCACTAGCTCTAGTAGAATATTTATCAAAATTCTGTTTCAAGAGTTGTCCGAATACATGGGACTTGCTAAACTCAATGCGAGGCTTAAGGATCAGTAAGTACAAGTTTATTGTTTTGGTATTCCAGGCTCTATAAAAGTTATTTTTGGGACATGAAATTGTATTCTTGTCTGCACTCTTTGATATACAGGGTGTAGACTCGGATCACGCAACATAGCGATTTCAATGGTAAAATTTTAAAAGTCGAATTCTTGCTCCGCTAATTATTTTAGAAAAAAAGTGCAAATACGTTTTTTGTAGAGAAAAAAATTCTGTATCCATAAATGCAATCAATATTACTTTTTCGTTTTCCAATAACTGAAAATTAAGCAAATTAAAAAACGCGTTTTCGCTAAAATCTGTAGTGCCTTGGAATTATGCTATGACAACTGCCCAGCCTAATGTCACTTATACTGTCACTTTGACGCGAAATTCATTCTTAATTATACTTTATATTTTATCAAACATTTATTTTACACAATTAGTTATGTTTTCATTGCAAGATATAATAAAAATGATAATTAAGAATAAACTTCAAACGTCAAAGTGACAGTAAGTGTTAGTAAGATGGGCAGTTGTCGTAGCATAATTCCAAGGCACTACAGATTTTCGCGAAAACGCGTTTTTTAATTTGCTTAATTTTCAGTTATTGGAAAACGAAAAAGTAATATTGATTGCATTTATGGATACAGAATTTTTTTCTCTACAAAAAACGTATTTGCACTTTTTTTCTAAAATAATTAGCGGAGCAAGAATTCGACTTTTAAAATTTTACCATTGAAATCGCTATGTTGCGTGATCCGAGTCTACACCCTGTAGAATAATATAATTCTACGAAATTTGGAGAAAATTTAGATCAAAATTAAACTATTGACAATAATAAATGATTTGTTTCATAAAATTTGTTAATACAATAGCAAAACATTTTTTGCAAATTGTATTTTGCTAAAAGTAATCCGTCCACATATTTAAACATAAACACGTTTAAAGAAGAACCCATGCTACTAACATCACATTCATTTGTTTTAAACGTCCTCTTTTATTTTTAGAACTCTTCAAGGATCTTTTGAAGGACTCTTTCCGAGGGATAACCCAAAAAATACTCGATTTGCAATAAATTTTTTTACATCCATTGGTCTTGGTGGCCTCACTGATGAACTTAGAGAACATTTGAAAGCAGTTATTCCCAGAAAAAATCTTCTCGAGTCGATTGAAGTGTCTGATGAATCATCCAAATCAAGTAGCAGCAGCAGCAGTTCCAGCAGCAGTGATTCATCTAGCAGTGGTAAATAAACCTTTTTTTTTATAACAAAAGTGTGTTTCCTAGGTAAGACAAACATAACTAGGATTTCATCATGTGATCAGGATCAGAGTTACACATTTGCAGGTGTGTTACAGCCACGGTCTACTACACAGGTTGGGAAACTCCCATATAAAACCGACGGAGGCCGGTAACTAGTTCCGTAATTTATCCCACAGATGGCGATAAGTCTAAGAATCGTTCGCCATAAATTATTGCTAGATGGCGACAAGTCTAAGAACTGGTTCGTGAACAAGATTTTGACATAGTCAGCGAGATTTATAAGCTTTGCTTAAAAAATTCGCAAAATTCGATTTTAATCAATCAGAGGATGTATATAAAAATGTTTTAACCAAATTTTTAAGTCAGTTTTGTTCAAAATAAGATCCAACCCAGTGCAAGCCCAGGTTCTTAAACTTATCGTCATCTAACGGATTTTTATGGCGAATGGTTCCATGGCCAACTTCATTCATAATCCGCTACGCTACTTATATGGCCGTCCCAATCACGGTCTACTACACAGGTTAGGAAGTCTGTCAAAAAATCTGGAACTTTTCGACATAAATTTCCGCTAGATGGCGATAAGTCTAAGAACCATTCGCCATAAAAATCCGTTGGATGGCGATTAAGTTTATGAACCTATTTTGAACAAACCCGACTTAAAAATTCGGTTAAAACATTTTTATATACAGGGTGTCCAGTTTAAAATGAAGTACATGGGTATCTCGGAAACCGTTAGAAATACAAAATCGGTTAAATGGGGAAAAAGTTGCGCAATTACATGCGTAACAATAATCCAGTTTTACATTTTCAATAATTCATCCTGTTACGTAGTACCACCATAAAAACGAAAAATGTACATTTTCTTAAAACCTCCATGTTACCTTTATTTGAAAAGATTTTTGCGCCAAATTTTCAGGATAGGAGAAGCAACCAATTAGGATTTTAAAAATGACATTAAAAATATTCTAGGCCTACTATGTTTCATGCGGTCATAGCCAACTTTTGTTTTTCTTATGGACGCCATATTGGATTTTTGCATTTTTGAAATCTCCATAAAAAATGCTTTTCAACCATGTAAAGCACTGGTATGTTTAACCTAGGGAAAATATGAAAATTTGCAAAATAGAGGTTTCACCACAGTAGGCCTTGGTGTCGTGATTAAACAATTGCAATGACTGTTTCTAGCAACTGTCAAATAATACATATTTTTCTGTAGTGCGAACAAGTTAGTGATTTTCAAGTTTTCAATGGATCGTTTTTCAAATAAGCATAAATATGAAATGTTGGAGTGCTTTATTCTCTGGATGAGAAATGATATTATGGCTGCAGAAATGTATTTCAATAAATAGGTCTTTACGTGAGATAGGAAAAACAATAGGTGTCGCTCGATTAACAGCCGGTACAATTTTAAGACATCCTTATCGTGAACGCCCCTGTCAAGGACTTCAAAATGGTGATGAGATGAGAAGGATGTAATTTTGTCGATGGTTCATCAGAAGCATAATGTCTGACGTCTCATGGGTATTTATTGAAATACATTTCTGCAGCCATAATATCATTTCTCCTACAGAGAATAAAGCACTCCAACATTTCGTATTTATGCTTATTTGGAAAACGAACCATTGAAAACTTGAAAATCACTAACTTGTTCGCACTACAGAAAAATATGTATTATTTGACAGTTGTTAGAAACAGTCGTTGCAATTGTTTAATCACGACACCAAGGCCTACTGTGGTGAAACCTTTATTTTGCAAATTTTCATATTTTCCCTAGGTTAAATATACCAGTGCTTTACATGGTTGAAAAGCATTTTTTATGGAGATTTCAAAAATGTAAAAATCCAATATGGCGTCCATAAGAAAAACAAAAGTTGGCTATGTGCAACATAGTGGGCCTAGAATATTTTTAATGTCATTTTTAAAATCCTTATTGGTTACTTCTCCTATCCTGAAAATTTGGCGCAAAAATCTTTTCAAATAAAGGTAATATGGAGGTTTTAAGTAAATGTAGATTTTTCGTTTTTATGATGGTACTACGTAACAGGATGAATTATTGAAAATGTAAAACTGGATTATTGTTACGCATGTAATTGCGCAACTTTTTCCCCATTTAACCGATTTTGTATTTCTAACGGTTTCCGAGATACCCATGTACTTCATTTTAAACTGGACACCCTGATTGATCAAATTCGAATTTTTTAAGCAAAAGCTTATAAATCTCGCTGATTATGTCAAAATCTTGTGCACGAACCGGTTCTTATACGTATCTCCATCTAGCGATCATTTACGGCGAACGGTTCTTAGACTTATCGTCATCTGTGGGATAATTTACGGAACTAGTTACCGGCCTCAGTCGGTTTTATATGGGAGTTTCCCAACCTGTATAGTAGACCGTGTTCCCAGGTAAACGTCAAAAAAGTATGTCAACTGGCGCTCCCTGTGAAGTATATCAGTAACTATATTTTTTAAATTGATAGTTAGTCAGATATTTCCATAAAACTTTGGACTTGAATAATAATTATTTACCTGTAACATTAACAACAGCAATCAACTTCGCTTATGGGAAATTTTCTGAGGTAAATATGTGCTTTACCAATCTCACAACTTTTTGACGGGTTTGTTGCTTTGCTAAAAAATATTTATACTTTTCCCAAATTCAGTGAAAATTGCTGATTAAATCATGAAGAATATTTGTTATAACTATTCATAAAAAAATTGTGGAATGTTTCTTAACTTGGACATTTAACTGCCATTATTAGTATTAAAATGACAGTTTTGAACATAAATGACATTTAAAATACATCACTGACGTACTATTTTGACGGCTGATTCCGACTTCTCACAACAATGAAAAATTTGGAATTGGGACGGCCATATAAGTAGCAAAGCAAGCAGCTGAGCGGATTATGAATGAAGTTGGCCATGATGGTTCTTAGACTTATCGCCATCTAACGGAAATGTATGTCGAAAAGTTCCAGATTTTTTGACAGGCTTCCTAACCTGTGTAGTAGACCGTGGTTTCAGCAGACAATTTTGTACTGATTTGTGAACTAATACATGAACTGGTTTATGCACATGCATATATTAAGGGTGTGGGACAAAAAATCCGCACAAAGTTTGATTTAATTTAATTTTATTTCTAAACAAACCAAGGACTAAAAAACATACAGAATTATTAGACAGAACTTAAATTACAGAATCAGCACCATATCGGCCTACTTTTCGAATTTTTATTTTTGTGTGACGCAATAAATTAAAAAATGTCGTAGTTGTAGTTCGCCGTAATTTTAATTGAATCCTTTTCTTTAGTTCTTCACAATTAGAAGCTTCCCAACCTTCAGAATACACTTCTCTCTTTAAATTTCTTCTAAACATTTCAATGGGTCTTAATTGTGGAACGTTTGGGACATTTCTTTGTTTTTTAATAAATGATATGTTAAGCTCATTATAAGCAGCGATTACAGTATGCGCATCATGCGCTGTGGCCATATCTGGCCAGATAATAATATTACCATCTGAGTGATATTTTTTTATAAATTGTGCCAGGCGTGATCTTATACATTGCGTTTCATAGACATTAGCATTGATGGAGTTACCAGATTGGGTTATAACCAGTGGTGAGCTGTAGGGGGCTCGCGGGGGCTCGTGCGAGCCCTTTCTTAAATTATTCCTTAATTTGCGAGCCCCTTGTTCTTCTTGTTAACCATTTTCTCAAGAAAAAATATATCTTAAAATCATTGTCATTACATACATTTGTAAAGCGACGAAGTCATGCCTATCAAGCAATGACGATTAAATTTAGAATAACCCGTCGCACAATAGAATTTTTTGAATTATGTACAATCACTCGATTATTCACGTTTGAATTTAAATGCCATTTTTTTTCCAACATATAATTAACATTATTTTTTTGTTTTTATTTAACTATGAGCGAGCCCTTTGTTAAAAATTTCATAGCTCACCACTGGTTATAACTATATGCAGAAGAATGACCACGGGAAGAAATTGCTAACCATAACAACACCTTCCTTCGTCTGGAACTTTTTATGTCTTTTGAAAATTACTTCATTGTCTACTTCCACATTTTTTTTACAGTAATATCCTTTATTATTTGCCGTGTCGCTACCATCTTAGCTAAAACATGATTCGTCGTCGAGAATAATTTCTGAACTTTTTGAAGATAAAAATTCAGTTTCACTAAGATTTCTTCATTTTTTCTTTTGATCTTTTTTCTGTTCATCTGTATATTTTGGTGCAGATTTACGTATACGATAGGACACATTGTCCTTTTTTAAAATATTGCTGACATATTTTTTGTCAATTTTATATTTTCGACCCAGTTTTCTAAGTGTTACTCCTACTTTACTATGGCCATCCTTCACTAGTGCTTCACATTTCCTTTTTGCCATCTTTTTTGCTATTCTTCCTGAGCCTTTACGTTTCTGCACTAATTTTCATCTCAAGACGTCTACAAATATCGTATATTGGCCTTCTTGGTATTCCCTTTTGGTAAAAGTGATTTACGGTATTTGATTTTTTATTTGTTTGATGTTGCTTATAAAATTCAAAAATTCGGAAATAATATTTTAGCGTTCATTTTCATTTAACTTATTCATTTTAACCATTAATCAACATAAACGAATAATAATGGCAAAACCACGGTCTACAACACAGTTTGAGAAACTCCCCTATAAAACCAACTGAGGCCGGTAACTAGTTCCGGGAATTACCCGCTAGATGGCCGTACATTTTCGGTAGATGGCGATAAGTCTAAGAACAGTTTCTTGGACAAAGTTCGATCTTGACTCTGACATAGTCAACGAGATTTATGAAAATTCGCAACCTCCCAATTTATTTAATCAGTGGGTGTATGAAATAATGCTTTACCCGAATTTTTAAGTTAGTTTTGTTCACAACTAAGATCTCACCTAGTGCACGCACCGGTTCTTAGACTTATCGCCATCTAGCAAAATTTTATGGCGAACGGTTCTTGGACTTACTGCCATCTAGCGGAAATTTATGTCGAAAAGTTCCCGATTTTTTGACAGGCTTCCTAACCTGTGTAGTAGACCGTGAACAAAACTAATACACTGGCAGATGTCAGAGAAAAAAACAATTGACACATCAAAGCGGACCAAAGTTAATCAATTTTCTTATTTGTGCGGATTTTTTGTCCCCACACACTTAGTCACTGTTGGGAAGACTTTACGACATGCCTAATTGTAAATGACATTTATGTATTGGGTTTATAGAAATTTACGCATCACAAGTGTAAACGTCTAAAGAAACCAGTACTACATGGGGCTGGGAGAGCGTGCATAGCTACCAGCACATGGATGTAAAAATTTCAGTGCTACTTCTTACCTTTGTTCATGTACTGCTTTTATCGTCCACAAACTAGTACATGAATCGATTCGATAACTGCTGAAACAGTTGACTAACCGTTTGATGAACTATCAGAGCCTGTGCTGGAACGCTATATTAATACTGTGCAGAATTCTGATAGTCCATGGATCATACATGGCCTTGCTGGAACAAACCTTGTATTAGACTTAGTAGTTTAAGTTAATGTAAGTTGCTAATTAGTCAAAGACTAAAGTAACAATTGCAAAAGTCAAGGAGGCATTTTTGCTCTCAAAGATAATAAAAATAACTCATCTTACAAACGAAAAGGAATAAAAAATACAAATTTTTAATTACAGAAGCGAGTTCTTCTGATGAGTCCTCAGAGGATGAACGCAAAAAAAAGAAGAGCGAAACGAAGCGTAAAGACAAAAGAAAAACCAAATCAATCATACCCAAAAACAAAAATGGTGATGAAGACAAGCGAAAGTCATCCGTAGATAAATCGCATCGTAGGTTAGAACAGGTTTCCATACACCGAAACAAAGGAGGAAAACAGGGGAGTGATGAAAAGGAGGCAACAAGACCAAATAATAAAGAAAAAGCGACGGGAAGCAGGTACCGAAATGACGATAACACCGAACAGTCTCGTAAAGATAAGGAAATGTCTGAATCGTCTAGTAGATCTCATAAAACAAAAGATAGTGATAAAAGAAATAGGTTTTATGAAGAAAGAAGATCCCATAAAAATGCTGAAGAAAGAGATAGGTATCGTCGAAATGGAGGTGAACCTATAAGTAGTAGGCGACATAGTTGAGTAACATTGCGTTAAAAATATCATCAAATCAAACATCCATTCAAATGTAATAGATATTTTTTATGTATTTTTTTCTTTGTTAAAACTTGTACTGATCAATAAAAAACTTGTACTGATCAATAAATTAATCAAAGGAGTATACATAAAATATTTCATTTTGTAACAATATAAAATTAATAATAAAAAATTTTAAAAAAAACATTAGCATTTAACATCATCTTGGTTTATTTTAAATGTAGGTGGTGGTAAGCTGTCTTGAATCAGTTTTTTGAATGTATCCACGCAAACTAAACCAGTTTTATCGAGTTCGACACCAATTTTCCATAACTTGTCGAATGTATCGCCTGGGAATTGATATCCAATGTTTTCAAATATCTTGCGCAATAATTCCGGACTTCGTGGCTAATAAAAATAAAATTCGATAATTAAGTATCTTCCATTAAAGGAAGAAATTTTTTTGTAACAGATTTTAATGCAGTGGTGCTTAATGCTTAAACTGGGATAAATAAAAAATAATTAAATTAAATACTCATTACAAAATTTTTAAGTTAAAACTATGGGCAATTCACCAAGAAATTCTTGATATGCTGCCCCTGGCCTATATATTTTATTTATTTTTATAACTTTAAACTGAGAAGTAATATCAGACTTTTATCAAAAGGGTAAAAAGTATACTCAAATAAATAAAAGTCAAACCATATAAAAGTCTCGATATGAACATCCGTAGTTGGTGTAAATACTGGGATTTATTAACGCTCCAGATGCAGTCTCACTTCCAAAACTTGCAATATCTGCCTGACAGCCACCTTCTGGAGTCTGAAGTTGAGGTAAATCAAAACGAATGGTTGGTTTTCCAGCAGCAGGCATATCTGAAATATAAATAAATTTCACATTTGTTAAAACAGTTTCCCAAACTTCTGTAGTGTAAATCTTTTAACTCACATATTTTACATCTAATAATCTAAAAGAGACTAAAAACTAAATTATTTTAGTAATCAAATATTAAACAAAAATTTCATAAATGTTAATGCTAAAATGTTTAGATGACACATTCATTCCACATTTATTGTGTTTAAACCAATTTTAACATGTTAGTGCTTTGTATCCCACTTTCTAATTCTCGATTGTTTCATGCAATGTAAAAAAAACAAATGAACTTTTATATAGCACAAAATACACATAAAAAAGAGGTGGCACATTCAGTTTGACGTTGCTGCATAACTTAATGCTAGCTCTACACTCTCGCCGAGTGAATGCAAGTCTGTCCGAGCGCGAGAGTGTAGCGGGTGCGCTCGCCTCGGCTCGTGTTCGCTTGCCTCGACTCGCCGGCGCTCCGTTCCGAGTCGGTATTTTGGGACGAGTCAAAGGAGGCGAGTGGCGAGTGCGAGCGACCCATCCACACTCTCACTATTGCTAGTGATAGTTGAACGTTGTATGTTTGGTTCTTATTTGTGTGTATGATGGATAACGACGCTATCATGAAATTTTTGGAGCGATACGAAATGGAACCGATTATTTGGAACCCCAAAAATAAAGGCCATAAAGATTTAAAAAAAATTAATGATGCTTGTGCAAGGATTAGCGAGGACTTGGACGTACCAATAGCTGAATTTAAAAAAAAAAGGACGCACTGATGGCCACTTTCAGGGTTTTGGAAGTCTTCCGCTGTGATATATGTTTAAATAATTTTAGTAGCTCACGGCACATAAAGAAATAGCAGTAGCAACTTTGACTTGTCCATCTTTAAGTTTTAAAATATTAAATGACCCACTCGGCGAGTGCCAGCATGCCAGTATGGAAGGTAGTACTCGTCTAGGCACCACTCGCCGAGTGGCTCGTCCGAGCGGCTCGGGCGAGAGTGTAGAGCTAGCAAAAGATTTTTTATTGATCAGAAAGACGAGCATACTTGTGCATGAATTTAAAAAGGAAATGCTATTGTCAGTAATAACTGTGTCGATTGCGATAATGCCAAGAGAGACACATTTTTGACTCACCTGAATTATCCATCTGCAAAAAATCACAGTTTGCTGATCGAAATGTTGTCGAGTAATACTGATTTTTCAATGGAATATCTACAAAAAAAATTAATAAATGTGTACCATTTAAAGTGTGCTTTAACATTTAAAAATTACCATCAATTTTAACAAGTTCCGGTACTGAAGTATTTATATCCACCAGTTCAATAAAAACTTTATGATTAACCAATCCTTCTGGAGTTATAGCACCAATGAGTGATAATAAGGGCTCCAACATTTCATGTTCAAAGTTGACGTCATAGCTTTTACATACTCTGTACAATAAGTCCAGTGGCACCCAACCAGTATCATCCTACATAGAAACAATTGAAGAAATTAAATTTAAGTCAAAGGTGTGATTATTCTGTTCAAGAAGCAAGGGCAGATCCAGCCCTCCATCTTAGGGGGGGGGTAATTAAAGGTTTCAGTGGGCCCTTGCCAATTGGCCTCCGCTGATTTTTTTTTCCTCTTACCTGTAATCAGCAATTGATAATTGTTTCGCTTTGCCCCTTAATAATTAATTGTAATTATCAATCTTTCAAATAAAAACAGGCCAATGGCTAAAACTATACGGGAAGTGTATAATAATTAACAAATATGACTATTTTTGTAATTTACAGTTTTAATTTAGGCAATAATACATTGAACTAAAACTAATTTTATTAAAACAAAAAGTACTTTATTTAATTGTAAGCGATAGTAAATAACTGGTTCGGCTTTTTAAAAATTATACAATAAAATTAAGTTTTTTACATTTGGCTCCAAATATATTTATTATAATGTCTATGTTGACATCTATATCTCTATGAATATGCAATAAAGCTAATCCTGTTAAACGTTCTTGTATCATAATAGATCGTAACCACCTTTTTAACCTTTTTTAAGCCGAAAAACTCCTTTCTGCCGAGGCAACGCTAACAGAAAGAGTGCATAAAATTTGCAAAATCATTTTAAAAGTGGGGTATATTTCGGCGTTACATTTTTCATAGTGTGTCCAATAGTTATGGAATATGCTATATATCTCAGTAAATATCTACTTTAGAGAAAAATGTTTTGAATAAAAGTTGTTTGGTACTTAGTTTTCCACTATAAGACAAAATTTAATTATTTTTTTTCGAATAACAAGAGCGCAATAAAAAACAATTGAATTTTTTTAAATGACAAGATACTCATTTAATAGATTTTTTTTTCTTTTCAATGAATGGGGTCACCTTAAAAATAAAGTTTATGCTAAGAGGCCGGAGAATATCGAAAATTTAAAAGATCGTATTAGAGAAGAGATGAGGTCTATTACACCTGAAATGGTTGGGAATGTTATAAACGGGTTTAAAAACCGAGTTTATCATTGCCAAGCTGTAAATGGTTCACAGTTTGAACACTTATTTCGTCAAAAACATTTAATCTTATGATGTTTTTGTTAGAAATGAATACTAAACAATTAAAATAATTTAAGAGTATTTTTTTGCATTTTTCTCAAAAAGTTGCTTAAGTAAGGGTACTAAAGTTTTGCATCATTGAAAAAAGAAAAACAATTCTCTATCAAATGAGTATAATATAGGGGTATCTTGTCATTTTAAAAAAAAAACGATTGTTTTTCATTGCGCTTTTGTTATTCGGAAAAAAAAAGTTATTTTGTCTTATGGTGGAAAACTAAGTACCAAACAACTTTTATTCAAAACATTTTTTCCTAAAGTAGATATTTACTGAGATATATAGCATATTCCATACCTTTTGGACACACTGTATGATTCAAAAGCACTGGTAGGTACATTTTCGTTTAATTGAAATTTCTTTTGCCATTCTAATGTCCAAAAATCGGTTTCAGATTTAAGCTTTAATTTTATTAGGTCGTCGTTTTTAAATACTTTACTTAAATAAGTGACCATTGAATTTATAAATTCATTTACATCTTCTCTAGACTTAGATCTAAACTAAGGCGGGACCGCAGGAAATAAGATATTTGTAAAACTTAATTTTTTTAAATATCTTAGTCTTAGGGGGGTAATTATCCCATTTATCCCCCCCTGGATCCGCCACTGTCAAGAAGAATGAGATAATTACTTAAATTGATCCAAAAACCTTAAACTATACATTTATGAATTATTTTAGTGATTGATTTAAAGTAACGCAATTAACTTTAATTAAAAATCAATTAGATCATTATCTGTTGAGAATCTGTTTGGTAAACAAACTAAGCCAGTTTCAAGACTAGCAGCTCTTTGTCAGTAGCTTTCTTAATTAAGAAGAAACAGAAGTCTTAAAGTATAGTTTTTGTATAAAAAAATACTTTGTAGTAAGATAAGTGATTTTTAACTTCACTTATTAATACCTATAAGCATATAACATTTGGGAAAAACATTTTTATCACCAAAATCTACAAAAGAGATAATGAGTACAGCTATCAGGCCATTAAAAAAATACTATTATTTAATTGCATATTAAATTTAAGTCTGGATGAGTAGAAATAATTTACTTGATCATGAAACTTGATGGCTTCGTGAAATTCTGTGAGACTAAAGTCAAATGTGTTTTTGCGCCGTTTTAGTTTTCTTCTCATTTCATTTAAATGTTTCATCCAGTCGTGATAATCACGTTTAACAATACATGGTGGTCGGTCATGGTCTTTTAAAAGTTCCTCCATACCATATAGATGTCTTTTAATAGGTTTACCAAACCTGTGACCCTTAGGAACACAATCAATGTTATGATTACTGTAAAAGAAATTTCAAAATACAAATAATATCCTTTAAACTTTACTGTCCATTTAGAAATTAATCTTAAGCAAAAGGCAAATAGGATTAAGATTTTTAGCAGTTATGTTTGCAACTGCAACTAAATGAAATTGCTTATAAAAAATTATAAATCTTGAATCCATGTATATTATTTTTATATGGGAATTCGGCTCTGAATTTTTAAGCTGTGACTGTTTTGAGTTGCAATTTCAAAAATCATCTTTGTATATTATAACACAATTTAGCATGAGCATTTACATACGGAGTTAAAGGTTTTCCCAAAACATTTCTAGTTTGTTCTGCGACATCAGCTTGTATCTGATTACAAGTTACTAACGGATCAGCTTTGTACCAATTACATGCACATCGTACCCAAATTCCTCTTGGATCGTATGCGGTTCTTTCACCAAAGCATTTATTAGGATTGAAAGCGGGTCTTAAATACCTGAAATAATGTTAATTGATATTTGTTATTTTATCGTTTTTGCTATATTACCCTCGGTCTACTTGTTCGCCAGGATTGTAGTCATTATGCGTTTTTTTGTACATATCATGGCCAGCTTCACTCTCCAAAACAACCTGTAAGGACGATTTTGGAGGGTTCACTGTTTCTCTAACTGGGAATTCTGGAAAAAAAAGTGATACAACTGTAAGGTAGTGCTGATTATTAATGTCTCAGAACCTTATGAAATCATTTAATTCCAATACAATTTTTTTAAATCACTTTTAAGCTTAAAAATCCATACAAATTCTAAAAATTTAAAGCTATGTGCGAGTGCATCACTTATCTCGAACCACTATGAGTATCTTGCTTAATATAAGAGATAGAAAGTCAATTCAATTATTAGCAAATTGGCTTTATTGGTTTTTTCATTAATTAATTAGTTAAAACACTCAGCTTTTGATTTTCTTATGGGTGTCATACTGAATAATTACATTAACAGATAGCACTTGTTTTTATTTATGTATTATATATCGGATGTTGTAAAAAAAATGCCACACTACCTACCTACATCACTAAATAATTTTTTTTTTTAAATTGTGGTAAGGTTCAGTTGCATATTAATGATTCACTTAGATATTAAATAAGGTTATATGGTAGAACTCTGGTTCTATACAAAATAAAAGGCTAATAGTATTACTAGATAACAATAATTACTGACAGAAAAAAAAAATTAACAATATTAATAGACAATTACGTACTATTTTTAAACAATTTTTTTTTAAGTTCTTCACAATATGTTATTTAATAATGTGTACCAAAAGATATTATAAAATAATTTAAATTCAGAAAATAATAGTCTTAGCAGTGTACAGGACTGTCCAACTGGCGAACCGCGGACCACATCCGACCAGTGAAAGAACCTTTGTGATCCCCAAACATCTTACTAAACATTTTTCAATTTAGTCTTTAATTCGATACATGCATAAACTTTCGTTTCGCCTATTAGAATTATACTCAAAAGTGGCCCGCTAAAACTCTGGAAGAAAAAATGACCCGCATTCAAACAGAAGTTGGACAGCCCTGGCCGAGTATAAGAAAATCAAGTATAATGCCAATAACAAAGTTTATGTCAAATAAAAACAAAACAAAAAAGTTATAACACCATAAGAAGTAAAACAAAAATGGCCTTAAAGAAGTTCTGATAGAATTTAAATTTTTTTTTTCAGTTTTATTATAATATTTACAAATAACTGAAATCTGTCTTAATCCTTTTTGAATGCTATAAAGTTAAACAACTTTGCCAAATTTAAACCTATGCTCTAAATCTGATAATAAGTAAAATCCCAATGGTTACCCTCAATATTGAATCAACCTGTACATAATAATTTTTTTATTACAGGGCTAGATCACATTCATGAGGGTACCTATATTTAAATTAAAAATTCTTAAAAAAGGTTGCTATACTATTGCGAAATAAATTTTTTAAACATCTTCAAATAAATTATGTTTGTTATATGTTTTGTCTATTGAATTGCGTGAAAAGAATATACAGTTATGTGTTCTTAAAAGATAACCTTTTTTTGAAGAATCTCCAAACGTAGTCCCTTTAATATCAAAACCTGCTGGAAGTCCTCCATAAGGATCTCTTGATTTACCCTCTTCACTTTTCCAAAATGATGCATACGGAGTATCTTTCAGATCATTTACTAAAGTTTGATATCGTGTCTTAACAGGTTGTCGCATTAAAGGCCTTATCTAGAATATGAGTGTCTAAAGCTGTAAAATCATGAATTATCCTTCTCACTTCCGTATAAGATCCACAGTGTCTATAATTTTGTAATCGTGGTAGTCCATATTTAAATTGTGGAGCACGATCATCATAAATACCTGCTTCGTGCTTTAAAGTATCTACTTCTTCTTGTAAAGAATACCATTTTAAAGTACTCGCTAAGGTATCAGAAGGGTCTCCAAATCTTTTTCCTGCCTGAATAAATAAATACTCTATAATGATTAGCTTATAAGTGTACTTTTGAATGTAATACAGCACAAATAATAGGATTGTGGTCAATATATTTCCCAAAATTTCCTGCTCCAGTCATAGCACAAACAAAGTAAAACCTTTAATAATATATTTTTAAAAAATATGCATTCATAAAAAAGTTATTAAGCAATTGTCATTTTCGACATGCATTTCACAATAAAAATTAGTTGATATAAGCACACTTACAAAATACTTTTACAGAAGTAAAAATTGTTTTATTTGCCAACAAAAATATATTTTAATAAATTCATTGATTTGTTTATTGTTTAAGACAGGGGTGGCGATATTTGTTTCTCCACTCTTTCACTTAGCTTTTGCAAATCGATCTCAATTTGGGTATTTGCACATCGTAATTGGTGTTGCAGGTTAGCGTCCGTTATGTTTGAGCGTGTTTTGTGTTTGGTCAATTTCATTTTCGAAAAAAACAATTCGCAGGTGTTAGTTGAACCAAAAGCACTAACAACTTTTTGTGCCAGATTTCTCAAATTGGAAAATTTCTCTTTTGTGACGTAAGTGTTATAAAAATCTATTTTTGATTTTGATGTTTCAAAAATGTGTTTTATTCAATATTGCACTGTAAGTCAACCAGTTCCATTTGAAGATATTCTGGAGCCGACTCAATTTCAACATGAAAGGGAGATGAATATATTTCAAAAATTTTGTTATATTTGTCTAACTCTAAATTACTGAATCGGCTTTCAAAAGCAGCTGTAAGTTTTCTTATTTCTTTTGCATATTTGATGTAATTGTTACATTTTGATTTCTTATATTCTTTCAACAATGGAAAGCGGTGAGCGTTATTACTTTTCAATTGCGATTCAAATAACAACAATTTCTTTAATTTTTGAATATATGGATGCACAAATAATGTATTTTTTTTAATACGTTGGTTTTCACTACTTTGGCCATTATAAAATAAATATATTTTGAAAAAGTGTGATGAATCTCGCGGGCCGGAAAAATGTTCAAGGCTCGCGAGCCGCGGGTTGGCCACCCCTGGTTTAAGACATATTCTTCCATAAAATTTTAGTCAATTTATTTAATATATGGTACAAAGATTAAACAAGTTGAGAATTGAAGATTCGCGTCACCTTAGATCAGAGGTCGACTAACCGGGGTAAATTACCCTAAGTGGGGTAAAAATGAAATTCTTGGGGGTAATGACTCAAAAGACAAATAAAACTATATAAAAAAGAAATCTTTTTGTTTCATAATGAGGATATTAATTTATTTTATCGCATTTATTTTATACATTTTATATTTACAATTGTATTCTCCGTATAAATAAATCCAATAAACCCTTTGAATTTAAATAATCTATGATTTTCTTCCTTTCAAATCAAAGGGGTAACGTCGGCGTAAATAAATATATTTTGGGGTAATAGGAAAAACAGTGCCTTAGATAATTAAATAAATGTAGGAAAATGTATTAAATGTCACTGAATTTTTTAGAGAACTTATCAAGATCATTTTGTTGAGGTGTAAGAGCTTGTCCCCTAGAATCAGTGATTAACAATTAGCTAAAATTAATTGTCCATACCATACAAATTTTTTTTAAATTTGCCAAAGACAGTCAATACCTTACTACAGAACATTAGAAAATGCTAAGGTCTCCAACTCCATAAATATTAGAAAAACACAAAAAATATTTCATAAAAAACTTTTCATTTAGAGCTTATACATGAAAAAAAAAACAATATATAGAATTAACACTTAATATTAAGTTCTTTTGCTATAAATGTTGGAGGTGGTAAACTTTCTTGAATTAATTTATTAAAAGTGTCTACACATACTAATCCGGTTTTATCGTGCTCTAATCCAATTTTCCATAACTTTTCAAAAACATCATCAGAAAGTTTATATCCAATATTTTCAAACATTGTCCTAATAATTTTTGGTTGTCGAGGCTAAAAAAAACAATAGATTCAAGGAATATTATAGTCAAGGGTTATTGTGTTGTATTTAGAATAACAAAATTCATATTTGCTACACGTTTATAAGGCACCCTACATAGTTAAAAATTATTACAGAAAAATTACAGGATGGTAATAAACTCATTGTTCAAAAATAAATTAATTATTGTTTTAATTAAAATAACAGTTGCTTATGATATACAGGGTGGACCATGGCCGGCCCAAGATATTTGGCACCCGTGGGCTACTAACAATAATGCGCCCCTCTTCATAAGAAAATACACAGGAGGGGAAGCGGGAGCGGGGTGACCGGTGAAGTTTTACAAAAGTGTCAGAACTAGAAAAGTCAATATATTACCAATAAACATATATAAAATTCAAATAAACTATATGAACATTGCCGCCCCAAAATGTTGGCGCCCCGGGGCTATAGCCCATTTAGCCCTGTGGTTAGGATGGCCCTGGGGTGGACCAAATTCGAATGTTTTACAGGGTATCTCGGTTACCGTAATAGTTAGCGAAAATCTGATATCGGTCTCTTGAGCTATTTTTTTGAGAAAAGAACGCCTGTGCAATCAAATTTTTTATATCGCTTTCTATTTTGGCACTATAGACGAAAAATGAAGTTTCATTTTTAAAAACTTGCTTTAACTTCTTTATTAATTAAAATAGAACAAAATGTTATTGAGGTTTTTCATGCAGATTTTTATGGTTAATTTAAAAAAAAAATAATTGTGACCTTGACTTTCGAGATATGAAGTAAACTTATATATTTTTTTAAGGAAAAACCCTGGTTGGCCATAACTTTATATGAAAGAGCGTTTTTTGAGCTTTTCAAAAATATATATTTTTATATGTGTTGCAAAAAATAAACATATGGCTCATTTTGTGAAAATTTTACTATTAAAGTTTGCCATGGTTTCCTAAACAAGTGATGTTTGCAATTAATAAACAAGTAAACATCATACCCAAGAAAATTTTTAAACTTTTAAGCAAATCCTTGTGTTCTTTTTTATTTTATAACTGTATATTGTGATATTGTGAACATGGCTAAATTTGAGTGCTTTGAAAAGTTTAATATGTTAGAAATTTACATCGTAAGTTCTAAAAATGTAGCGACTGCTGCAGAATTGGCTTGGAAATGGCATTTAGTTTTTTAATTGCAAATATCACCTGTTTACGAAACCATGCAAACTTTGATAGTAAAATAATTTTCACAAAATTAGCCATATCTCGTTTATTTTTTGCAACACAAAAATTAAACTACATATTTTTCAAAAGCTCAAAAAAGACTCTTTCATATAAAGTCATGGCTAACTAAGGTTTTCATTTTAAAAAATAAGTTTACTTCATACCTCAAAAGTCGAGGTCGCTAAAAAAAAATTAATTAATCTTTTAAATAAGCATACAAATTTGTATGAAAAACCTTAATAACATGTTGTTCTATTTTAATAAATAATGAAGTTATAGCAAATTTTCAAAGACGATGAAACTTCATTTTTCGCTATAGTGCCAAAATGGATAGCGATATAATAATAATAATAAAATCTTTTTATTTGTCAAGTTACTGCACATGGGTATGTTATAAAATATACTATTTCCTCGTTTTGTAATATGTTTTTTAATTCTGATAGTCAACCCTACATGTTTTGTGTGATTTGAGTTTTTAAGTACCTATTTATGATCTTTAAAAAATATTCTTCGCTTCCATTTAAATTTATTGAAGTTGTTTGGATAAAATAATACATTGTTATAAAAACAAAAGAGATTGACTCAACATTTTTTATAATAGGTACTTAGTTTTTACTGTTTATATATTAAAATGTGTTACTAATTTGTAAAACAGTGAGATCTGCTAATGGCATTTTTTTTAATAAAATACTATTGCTATTTTATAGAAAAGACAAAACTATAAATAAGAATAGACAAGTGATTTTTTTTAAAACAACCTAAAATTAAAGAGCTAGATCTAGGTGGTTGAACATTTTTTTAAATAAATGTGTTAAAATTAGAGTAACATAAATTACTGAAAGTTAAAGTCAAATTTACATTATCTAGGTACGTGGTACGAGGTAAATAACCTTAAAATATTATTTAAAATATAAGAGTGTTTGAAGTTTGATAGGAAAAAGAAGTGCAAAGAACTGCAAAATAAGACAAAATATTATCGTTATCTGTACTAAAAATTTGCAACAATGTTAGAAACTATTTTTATCTATAGTTTCCAACTGTGTTTTTCTAATGATTTTAAATATTGTAAATGTAATAATATTTGCTGCATCTTTGAAAGCAACGTATACACAATAATGAATAATGTTAAATGTCCTATTAATGATACTAATTAAAAAATAAGTGTTGCTGTTAAAATGTCGGATATTGCCACACGTTTGTACAAATTAAATATAAATTAAACATAGTACATAATATATAGTTTTTTAACTTGACATAAAAAGGAATACTGCCTTAACACAATAAACTGTCCAAGACATTTTACTATACTGAAGGCTACACCACAAACCATAAGGTGTGCGTGGCTATCATTCTAGGCTTTAATATATCGACTGTCGTGGACGATAAAGTAGACAGACATAAGGAGTAGAGTAAAGTATAAAAATTTCTAAATAGGATTTCGTGGATAATAAATTATTCTAATGAATTACATATACCTTGGCACATTTTCGGTGACAATAAATGAACAAACATTTTTGCGACTTTTTTCCAACTTAAGTTTAGTTTAATATTGTGTTCAAGTATATAGGAATTAAAGGCATTGTACATTTTTGGTGCTACATAAATAAAAGATCTTTGGCCAACTTTTTTGTTGCTTCGATGTAATGTAGCAGAAAAGTGGTTTCTTGTGTTATAATATTTTACTGGTATAGTAATTAAATAATAAAAAATCTAATTAAACGGCGCTCTTTTCTCAAAAACTTAGTTTAAGGGACCGATATCAGATTTTCGCTAACTATTACGGTAACCGAAATACACCGTAAAACATTTGAATTTGGTTCACCCTGTACAACAGAAAAAGTACCATTCTAAAGTATACATATACTTCCAAGAGCATATTTCCAATTAGACATTTTAGGCATATGCTTAGGATAATATAATTTATAAGATGTTAAAGGCATGGTCTACTAAAACCATATTTAAGATAAATAATATTTTGTTAATTTGAATGGTTCTTGTAAATAAAATTATGGCTAAATTAAATAAATCATATTTTATTTATTACGTGCTTTTTTAAATTTAATTCTTATGCTACTTCATTAAAAAAATTGCCTATCCACGAAGCAACATGAAACTACGTAACCACAAAGATTATAGTATAGGAAATAATAAATAAGTAAGTTAATAATCAAACACTAAATTATATAATTATACTATAAGTGTTGAGTGTTATTTTTTGATATTTAAAATTTACAATAAAAACAATACCATCAGAAATTTGGTCATTACACAGAATTTAAAGCAAATAAAACAAATGGCAAAATAATTTGAAAAATATTGACTTAGCAAGACTTTCAAAACAAACACTTTAATTAACAAATTATCATCGTTTGTTTTTCAATTGATTAATCAATCAATTAAAATGCATATGTATTTTTATTAAGTTAAAACCTGGGTCATTGGAAAAACTTTGGCTGTCTAAACCTTAAATATGCCCCTGAATATTCCTATAATAAATTGATCAAAATGATGCGAAACTTTTATAATTCAAACAAAAATTTAAACATACCATAAAGAAATCTCGGAACGATAATCCATAATTAGTGTACACGCTGGGATTTACCAGCTCTGCACTTGTAATATCATTTCCTAAATTGCCTATGTCGGCTCGGATACCTCCTTCAGGTTTTTCTAGATATATACGATCAAAACGAATACCAGGTGTACCGGCAGGGGGCATAGCTAAAAACAACAAATATTAATTATTTAACATAAATTTGCTAAAAGAATAATTATATAAAGTGAAAAAAATTATGGAACTCACCAGAATTATCCATCTCTAAAAATTCACAATTTGCTGACCGATAAGAAGATTTAAAATACTGATTTTTTAGAGGTATATCTAAAATGGTAAAGATTAAAATTAATGATTATTTGTTTTAGTATTTAAATCTTAAAATCACCATTAATTTTTATCAGTTCAGGTAAGGATGTATTAATATCCACAAGTTTTATAAAAATTTCATGATTAACCAAACCGTCTGAAGTTAAAGCACCAGCTATTGATAACAAAGGTTCTAACAATTCATGTTCAAAGTTTACTTTGTAGCATTTACAAAGTTCATAAAATAAATCTAACGGTAGCCATCCACTATGGTCCTAAAATTTTAGAGTTAAATAATTAATTAATTTTTAACTATCTTTAAAATGATCTTAAGACCTTTTCAGGGTAAACCCTACAAAATGTACAGGGTGAACCACTGATTTCGGGCCACTATGAGGATCTCGCTTAATTCATATAGAAGTTACAAATTTAATAAAAAATTAAATTAATTCTTTTTTAAATTAAATGTAATCAAGACACACATAATTTAATTTTCAGTGAAAAAGAGTTAAATATTCAAACATTTAATATTAATTAAACAGTTTAAAAAATAATGAATAAAAACTGTTATGGGTCCTACTACATACTAAAGTCTTATGGAATATTGTTTGTAAAAATTAATAATTTTTAAAATTATTGTAACATCTCACACTTTTTCGTTGCATTCATTCAGCCACTCACCTGATCATAATATTTAATGGCGTCATGAAAATCTTTTAAACAAAAATCAAATTTATTGCTTCTGTTTTTTAATCGTATTCGCATTTCATTTAAATGTTTCATCCAATCGAGATAATCACGTTTGAAGACGCAAGGGGGACGATCTGGGTCTTTTAACAGTTCCTCCATTCCATAAAGTTCTCTTTTACAGGGCTTACCAAACCTGTGCCCTTTTGGTACAGATTCTATGTTGTTAAGTCTTGAATAAAAAACAATAATGTTACATAAGATAAAATTTAAAAAAATTCAACCTTTAAAACAGAGATATACAGGGTGGACCAAATTCTAATGTTTTACGGAGTACCCCGGTTTTCATAATAGTTAGCAAAAATCTTATATCGGTCTCTTGGGTTATTTTTTGAGATAAACAGGCTAGTGTAACTAAATCTTTTTAAGTCACTTTCCATTTTGGCACTACAGACAAAAAAGGATTTTTGTTTGTTTTTTTTAAGTCGCTATAACTTCTTTGTGTATGAAAATAGGACTAAATGTTATGTAGGTTTTTAAATTTTTTTTACTACCTTGACTTTTGAGATATGGGGTGGTATGAATAAAACGAGAGTTTATACTCTAAGTAGGTACTCTGAGCATGAGCATAAAGTGAGAGTTGATACTCAGTTTCGTAAGAATAAAAACGAGCTAACTTCGAGATGTAAATGCTCCTGTTAAATTGAGTATATACTCTTATATACAAACACACGTTTGTTATGATGAATTCTACACAAATTTTGACTAGCAAATGGTCCTCAGTTTTGCTTACACGTATTACTAGTGTCAATCAATAAATCATCATGAGTGATAGTGAAGAAGAAATTGATAAAAACAATGTTTCTCAAATGGCATTCGTTAAGATTTTGCGTGATTTTCCAATTGTGTTTTCGAAGTCAAAAACACCTGCTGCAAGGTAATCAAAATCTCAAGCTGTTGATATCATTAAAAAACAATGGGAGGCCACTTTTTGGTATTTTCGTCCTCGTCCTCTGCCATATGCTGAACTGGAATATCGACTAGTTAAAGCTCTGTTAAGTGTAGTTCATCGTTTAAATATTTTGCTATACATATCATGCAGAACGAAACAGCTCGCAATAAGATT
Source organism: Elmis aenea (assembly GCA_947652605.1). Classification (NCBI taxonomy): domain Eukaryota; kingdom Metazoa; phylum Arthropoda; class Insecta; order Coleoptera; family Elmidae; genus Elmis; species Elmis aenea. The sequence goes on from OX393580.1 coordinate 27,590,686, forward strand.
TGGGATTTTTTCAGTGGAAACTCAAACTTTATGTTGTAGAATCGGAAATCGTTGTTATTATATAACTAGCCAAAGCATCTTTCAATTATTACCCGTTCTTTTGTAAACAGGTTGTTATAGGCGTGTTCTTGAGGTGTATTCGGGTTTCTAAAAGGAACCATCAGCCATGGCGGGATAGCATATCCCTCATCTCCTAAAAGTAATGCTTGGCTATTTTCAAAAGAATTTCTTGCAATATTATAAATTTCCGAATTGCTCCAAATCCTTGAGTCGTGAACAGAACCTGGCCATGAGGCGTCTACACTTTTAAACCACTCATCTGCGTTACACGTCGCTTGCACATTAATGCTAGGATATCCTTTTCGATTAATGTATTAGTCTCAGTGTATCGATGTTTTTTTTTTTTAATTCTTACGTGTGTGCAATCAATGAAACCGACGACGCATGGAAAATTATAACGTGATTGCCAATTATGCTTGGCTTGCATCATATCTGCAACGTTCTGGGGAAATTTTATCCATTGGCCACTTTTTTCAATTATCTTATCCCCTACTTCTTGTACAACTTTTGATACTGAAATTTGATGCACACCATCATCTTCTCCTTTTCCTGCTTGAAATCCAGGATCTCCCACATATTTTTAAAATATTTTCATTTTATCCATCTTGGATATCGCACCACCTCTGCTTTCTCCTGATTCTACATTTAAAAAATGTTTTGCTATCCATTGCACATTCTCTTCAGAAAATCTATATATGGCTTCAAAGTCACGATTGCACGTACTCTTTCTTAGTTTGTAATATTTTTTAAACACAAATTCAATATAAATTTAGCCATAACTATCTTTTCAAGATACGACTGAGTCTGCTAAGAACCAGACTCCAAATATATCGAGAAGAAACTCGCCTTCAGGAAGCATAAACTTATTTTATTCATACGAATTGTGAGGACATACTCAAGAAAAATTGTATATAAAAGTATGTGCTCAACCTGAGCATCTGCTTTTAATTTTTATTATTACGACTTGGAGCATTTACTCCAATTTTTTGAGAATAAAGTATGAACTCATTTTTATTCATATCACCCATGGAGTAAACTTATATTTTTTCAAATAGAAAGTCTATACAAAAAAGATATTTTTAGCTTTTCAAAAATATAGTTTTCCATAATTGTTACAAAAAATAAACAAGCTATGGCTGATTTTGTGAAAATTTTGTAATCAAAGTTGCCATGATTTCGTTAACAAGTTGAACTTCAAATTAAGGACTCTGCATATGTATATTAACACGTTAAGCGCCATTTGTATCCATATGGATCCAAATCATTTTTGCCAAATGGGCCACCTGTATCCATTTGGATACAACAGCCTACCTTTAGATTCGGCTGCCTGTATTCTTAAACATACAGGTATTACATATAACTATACCAGAAAAAGGTTAAGGATGGCCCGCTGAACCAGAAAACCTTGGTGGTCACGATTTTTTTACCCAAATTGAAATTTAAAAAAAAAAAAGTTTTATGATTCAAATTTATTCACAAAAAAAATTTAAAAACTGCTTAAAATGTTATTATTTTGTTGTGAATTTTTTTTATATTACTTAAGGGCAATTTAGAAACGTTAATTTAGAAAAAAAAATTGGTGGCCAGGAAAACCTACTTTTTTTAACATGGTGGCGCTTAACGTGTTAATTATTCAATGTAAAATATTTTGAGGTAAAGACAATTTTAAATTTGCAATGAGTAACATCCCGGGACCGGGAGTCCACAAGGGCTCGAATATTATCCCACAATTATTTTTAGTAACTAAATTTCCAGATAATGTACTTTACTTGGGGCCCATGAAAAATTTTCCCCCGGGCCCGACGACGTCTCTCGGCGCCTTTGAATGTATGGAATTGATGAACAATTGCAAAATTAACTTACGGACTTAAACATTTTCCTAATTTGTGTTGAGAACGTTTCTGAAAATCAGCTCGTGTTTCATTCTCAGTTGTAATTGTATCAGGCTTATACCAATTCAATACACATGGCGCCCAAATTCCTCTGAGATCATATCCTACTTTTCCTCCAAGACGTTCTCTAGGATTAAAAGGTGGCTCTGCATAACTAAAATAATTAAAAACTTCGTGATTTTGTAACTGAATAATCCACTTTTTTATAAGTATACCCTCTAACTCTACGTTCTCCTGTGTTGTAGTCATTATGGGTTTTTTTGTACATCTCGTGGCCAATTTGACTTTCATGCAATACCTCGATGACAGATTTATCGGGATTAATCAAGTCTTTCATTGTACATACTTAAAAGAAAATTTCGTGCATTATTTAATGGGTGTATTGTATTCAGAATAAGAAGTGTATAATGGAAATCTCGGCGTGTAAATTAACACACATGTTATTGTAGGAGCGCCAAACGTAGTGCCTTTAACATCCATTCCTGGGGGAAGTCCCGCATAAGGATCTCGGACTGAACCCTCTTGTTTGTTCCAAAACGATGAAAATGAAGTATCTTTCAAGTCATTTATTAAAGTCTGATAACGAGTTTTCAGAGGTGGTTGCATAGAAGGTCTTATCTAAATCAGAGTACAATAATACTGGGCATAAAAAATATTTTATCGTAGATTATAATTACTGGTGTATAACTTCCACAGTGCCTGCTATTATGTAGTCGCGGTAACTTATATTTAAATGCTGGAGAATGTTCTTCAAATATACCCGCTTCATGTTTTAAGCAATCTACTTGATCTTGCAAAGGGTAGCGTTTTAATAAACTTGCTAGAGTATCCTCAGGATCTCCAAAAGATTTTCCGGCCTAAAAAAATATTTGCAGTAGTTTTAGGATCAGTTGCTGTAGATACTAATTCGTTATACCGAACAGATAATTGGTGATCGATCGGTAAATTTTCCAAAATTTCCAGCCATGATTTAATCAAAACCCGCGTAAAAATTCAAAAAATAATGTCCTCGTCCTCAATTGTTTTAATTTGAATAGCCCGCTGCTGTCACTTTTGACATATGACAGCTGTGTCCGGTAGAATTTTCGTGTTTTTAATCTTTGTGAAATTTACGGGCAAAACTTAATGTAAAATTTATTGTGGTGAGTAATTGCTAAAATATTTGCGTGTGGTTAAGTATATCGATTCGGGTAAATGTGTTTTTGTTAAAGCTTAAAATATTTTCATTTGATAATAGTAGGGTGCCTTAAGTTTTCGATCTGGCAGTACTGTCAGTATTCATCAAACTGTCATTTTGTTGTTTCATTCACTAATTTACGCCTTGTGGATAATTTAGTGCCGATGTATAAGTAAAAATAATTAGATAGCAACTTGAAATACTGTGTTATTCGCAATACATCATAAAATTCCCGTAGAATAGTGTTAATTTTGTGAAGGTAGGTTAGTCCTTAAGGTACAATCTGTTTTTTTTATCTTGTCGTATGCGTCATAAAGAAGTTAACTGTATATTTTATTCTGTGAATTGAATATTTATGTGTGCTAAAACTCGCCAGTGTTGCGTTAATTAGACTAAAGTGCATTAAAATCGTAAAATTTATGCAGAACGGTCAGCTGATTAAGACATTTTCAGCGCCCTTGAGTTGTGAATCAACTTGACAATTTACGCCCCCCTTCGCGATTTACCTTTGTCGTGGTTTATTTGCCCATGACTTGTCTACACTATTCTCTTTTAGAATAATTAGTGCCGTTAGCTTTTTGAAATATTTCTGGAATATTGTTTAAAATCAAATGGGTCATTAAATTTAGTAAATTATCAAGTTAATTGTAACACAAATTTTTTTGTGATGTCTGTTTTGAAACTTCATTTTGAATTGTTATTTTGATGGTATAATTAAATTATAATTGATTTGTATAACAGAAAATGGCCAGCAGAACTGCAACAGCACAAAGACCAAATGGTGCTCCACAGGGTAAAATATGTCAGTTTAAATTGGTACTGTTGGGTGAATCCGCAGTTGGTAAATCCAGTTTAGTGTTGCGATTTGTAAAAGGACAGTTTCATGAATATCAGGAGAGTACAATTGGTGCTGCATTTTTAACACAAACCGTATGTCTGGATGATACTACCGTCAAATTTGAAATTTGGGACACAGCAGGCCAAGAAAGGTACGACCCAAATTATACAGCAAATTTCTGTAGTCTGAACGTTTCTGCATTTTAGATACCACAGTTTGGCCCCTATGTATTATAGAGGGGCACAAGCTGCTATTGTGGTTTATGATATTACAAACCAAGACACTTTTGGTCGTGCAAAGACATGGGTTAAAGAGTTACAAAGACAGGCAAGTCCAAATATTGTAATCGCACTTGCTGGCAATAAACAAGACTTGGCGAATAAACGAATGGTGGAATTTGAAGAGGCGCAGGCGTACGCAGATGAAAACGGACTTTTGTTTATGGAAACATCTGCAAAAACAGCTATGAATGTGAATGACATATTTTTGGCAATAGGTAAGACTTTTTTTTTCCTAGCAATATATTGTTCTCCATGTAATGTGTAAGTTACTGAGTAGTTCGATCTTAAAATTGGCACTGATGATTGATTTATGCATTTTATACAGACTGCTTGAAATTTTTTTATGAAAATAATGGTAAAAGATTGATTATTCTTCATAATTATTGGTAGTGGTCGATGTCCATTGTAGGTCTTCTGATTTAACTGCCTTTTTTTGTGGTTTTTTGTACTGATCCATCGTTTCTACAGTATCTGGAAGATGTCCTTTGCAACAGGGACAAAGTGTTTTAAGAAACCACAAAAGACTTCCAACTCGGAAGTTGCGTATAATCTTCGTTTTCATATTCTCCTCCAAGTATAAAATGCATCTTTTCTTGAGATCCTCACTGTAATGGTAGAAGAGTACGGATTGTCTTCTTAAATTTTGTATTAACAGATTTTAAAGTCCGTTGTTTGATGTTAAAAATGTGTAAAAACCATTTTGTCCTTAAGCTTTCAAATACAAAGTCATAACATATATTTAACCTATGTTGGAATGGTTCATTGTTGCCCTTTAAGAGCTTTCAAAAACTTGTTTATTTGTTTTTGTAATCAGGAATCATTATTGTAATAAAAATGCCTTTCTTTGTACTCGTTTTGCTAATATTTTATAAAACTCATAATCCAATATGAATCTACATCGACTGTATGCGTTTTTATCTGTTACAAATGTAGACATAATTAATTTTTTATTATTGAACTTTGTCGTCCATGCAATATAAGATTTTAGGGTAAAGTTGATTGTTATCTTACAAAATGGAAAAACATTTCTGTGCATGTTTTTGTCTAATAAACTAATTATAAATAGACTATCAAAATAATTTATGAGACTGTAATGTAGAGATTTTATTTAATTATGTAGAACTACCTTTTCAATTACTTTTTTTTTGTGTAATTAGAACACGGTAGCAATAATTGTTACTAATTTGTCACTAAAATTGTTTTAAATCTTTTGGTAACATAATCAACATATCTTATCTATTGCCCTTTTGATAAACGCTCAGCTTCTCTTGATATATTGTAAAGATAGTTAAATGATCAATACAGTAATTAAACCATGTGCATTGTTTTTTGTGTCGTGTCTAATGAATCTGTTCAAAAATATTAATATAATTGGCTTAAAATCATCCATATATGTTGCGTCAAACAGTAAACTTGTAATTTAATATGTGTATTGAACTACGTTAAAAATAAACCTTCCAGTAAAGAGCACACCTAATATGATTTTATGCAAAAGACAATCTTCTTTAGTATTTATATCTTTTGTTAATTGATGTATTTAATCATTAATGCTATGGAGGTCAGTGGTATAGAAATAAAGTTAAACCCAGCTGATAAATGGTGAACGTTAAGATAATTATAATTATTAATTATAAAAATTACTACTGATAGTATCAAAAGAAATGTTAATACTTTAGAAATATGAAAAAAAAACATATTCAAGTGTGATTATGCTTATTAAAATTGTGTTTCATCAATAGTTTATCAGTTACTATTTAAAGACAGTTATTGAATTATATTTATTGTGATTTCACTTATTGGGAAAGAGCTTTGTGAAATAAAAAATTATTGTGTTTTGAAATATTAATGATTAATAGTTGTTAATCGGGAAATTTTTAATAGGCTGTTTAATCAAAATTCTTGTGTGACAACAACGTATCAGAAAATGATTCTTTTAACTAGACGGATGTCGATATGGGATATGTGTCAATTTTATTGATTTAAAAAAATATATAGTTGCAGTATTTTAATTGACAAATATTGGTGTTTTAAATTCAGAATATACAAAAATTCAGTTTTGCATTTTTAGAACAAGAAAATGTACTTGATGGAATAAAAATCGCAAAATTATATATTTTCCTTTGATCAAGCTAGGATGCATTTTTTAAAATATCTTAGTATCTCTAATAATTGTTGAGCTCTATTGTAAGTAGCATTTTGCTGGATGAAGTGAACCTCTATCCCTTATTTTAAGTAAGATCCCCATAGTTGCATGAACTAATTGGTGTACCCTGTACGAATACTAAAAAAAAAGTAGTATTTTGCTGGTTGCAGATAATTATTTTTGTTTTGCTAAAATAACAGTAGTGCGTATTGTCATTCCCAAGTTTAGCCTGATGTTTATGTATAGGGTGATTCAGCTGAAAATAATGTTAATCTTAAAACGAAATAAAAACTGATCTTTTCCTAGTACAACTCAAATCTTATTGTTTAAAAGCAGACGGCTTACATTGAGGAATTGAAAACTTAATATTCCACAACAATTTGCTAACAGAACAGTTTGTTGATAATAATAATAATTGTTTAGACTGGGGTTTTTTAAACTATTTCCTTTTTGCTATTGCGTATGAGATAAACCATTTGATGATAGTAGTGTGCATTTTATTTTGTTGATATTACTCATGTATAATGACGTTGCAGTGGGTTAGTTATGTCATATTTTGTTAAGCAGATAACAATTTATGTCACCTCGATAATTAAAATTTGTTTAAGTATTTGTTGTTGTCATCGTTTTTTTAAAATTTGATAACAGGTGACAATGAAGGTTAGTCCACTTCCAATTTATGTAAAATAAGGTTTTTTATATTCTATAATATAGTAGAATCTATATCAGCGGTGGGCAAACTTTTTTTGAAGCCGGCCACTTTTCGCAAAAACTGTGACTAAAAGGGCCGCACTAAAAAAAAATTATAATAATAACAACTTATTAATTATGTGTAAATTGGAAGCGACAAATATTTAGGTATAAAAAAGCTTAACATATATATGTTTACTAATATAGTAATTCATGGAGGGCCGCATGTAAGACTATCAAGGGCCGCATGCGGCCCGCGGGCCGCGGTTTGCTCACCGCTGATCTATATAATAGTTTGAGTCATAACAAACATATTTCATTTTCAAAATGATGAGTTGAAATGCATATATCCCAATAATGTGTTTAATTTTGGACAAATATTGTTATAAAAATTAAAATATGATGTTAGAACTTGAAAAACTGTTGGGAGATGTAAGGATGATAAAAGATACTTTTGGGACTACATAGTATGTTACAATGAAATACCATATAGTATATTTTGCAGTTTTTAAAAATACTTGTGATAAAAAAATACTACAAGAAATTTAATTAACTGATTGGAAATAGATATAGGGTAATATTAACAAAAAGCAGTTTGCAAAATTATTTAGAACTTTTGAAGTGTATATGTAGCTTGATAAAGAATTTCACATGCCAAATAAACTGGGGCTATCAGTTTTTTTTTTCATACACACTTAATTATAAGGCCATAACACCCAACTTTTGATTTTTTGTATGGATATCATATTAAATTTAAACTCCAATAGATAGCAATTCATTTTTAATAAATTACAGCATATTAAGCTTTATTATATGATTATTAATTTAACTGAATCTTTATCGCTAGTGGCCTGAATTAAGTGATTCACCCTGTGCACACCTTAACAAATTAGGCAATTAAATAAATTACTATGAACTATCCTAACCAAGCCCACATTTCTAGAATTATTAGGAATATATTGGATAGATGATAGGGACGCAGTAGCAATCAAATAACTACACAATTTTTTTTTAAAGATTTGCAGAACATATGCATTTCATTAGTACGAAAGGGTTAAAGCAAAAAAATTGGATCAAGATTAATTTCGCTGTCACTTCAGTATAGGTACTCGCCCTGAAATTAATAGCTTTAATTGTTTTAGCGAAAAAACTTCCTAAAAATGAACAAACCACGGGTCCAGGTGGCAGTGGACATGGCAGGCGACTGGCGGAGAGTGATACAGGAGCCAAGACTGCGGGCAATTGCTGCAAGTGATGGCCCCCAATCATCGGGTTTGTGCCCCAGGTATCTCATAAAGGAATGGACAGCGCTGCTGCGCTTTAGTGATACATCAGTGTAATAACAAAGCCCTTCTTTTAACATCGTTAAGAACTCTGTCTACTATGTAAACAAATATCGCTTTTACACTGTCAAATTTTCATTAAATTTTGATCAAAAGTAATAGGTTTATAGGATTCATAATCGTACTAATGTTATATATAACGATGTAGAATATAAGTCTATGATTTTGTTAAAGTTTTTTGTTATATTTGATAGTGTAAAGTATAATGGCTGGTTTTGGATCATCAAATATTGAATAAATAAGTTATCTCTTAAGCTACAGTTAGTGTTGATCGTACATGTATATATAATATATATTTTTAAAAATAAACAACTTTGAATGTTTTATGGTAATTTACATTGCACACGTTTATATCCGCATCTAAATTGTTATCATTTAGCATATTGTTTTTGAAAACGGTTGCACTTATAGTAGGGTAATTCAATATTTGACCAACAAAATCAGACTTTTGTGTGATATCTGCTTTTTAGTAAACTTTTTTGTGTCGACTGTAAATTGTTTTACCGATATATTCTGTATAGGTGGATTAGATTGCTGTTATTTTATCTGTTTCTTCAATGGTTCCTTGGATTAACAAATAAAACAACGTAATCCGATCCTGTGTGCGTAAATCCCAGGCCCGAAAAAAAAGTTTCCGCTGGAAATCCGGTAATTCACCATATGCAAGAACCTAATATGTGTATTATATTAATGTTTACTTCACGTTTGGAATATGTTTCAAAATGTTACTGGTGCAGTACACACTTTTAAATAATATTTAATGCATTTTATTACTACTGTAGGTATTTTATAGATGTGTAGTGTAACTAAAAAAAATTAAACAGTGAACAGGTTAATTTTTGTACATTTAGATGAGTGTAGGAGGTTTCGAAAATGCTTAATATTAATTGGACACCTGATAATTGCCAAAACTTGAACTGTCGTTGAGGATTTATACTTCTTTGGGACGTTATATGTGTCTTGAACGTCTTGGGAAATGCTGTGATTTAATAACTGTGTTTTTATTTTTGTGTAGGTTTGTTTAATGCAGCTTTTAAAAGTTTTATTATGAATTTATGTTTTGAAACATATTTCTTTTTTGTTAGTGTGATACACATTCCAGTGAAGGCTGTTTTACATTGAGCACTTATTGAATCCGCAACAATTTTAGCAAGTTCACTCAGAACTATAAGCAAATGTGACATTTTTAGTAATATCTTAAATTTTTTTTATGTATTGCAATTTGGCGCATTTGTAATGATCCAATAGTGTAAGCTTTTGCACTTAAAATTTTGTTTAGCCTTCAGTCAAGTTTCACATGCAATTCCTGGAAAGTTGCACATGCAATTTCTTGAAATTAGCCATCACACACGCAATAAATCAATGTAAAACAGGTTCGCGACTATCGTCCAATAAAACAACTACTATGAATTTGCTGTTACGGTACTAACTGTAAAATAAAACTGTGGTATTTATTTTAGATACAGGTCCAAATAAAAAAAGTTTTGTGTATCACGCCAAATAAACTAGATATTTTATTTTATTTAAGTAATGTTATCCTATTGTAAAATTATGATTGTTTATAATATTTTCCGTCACAATATAATACATTCTGTAAGTTGGTAGAGTACAGTGTAGTGGGTGGTTGTACAGTAAGTTTTAAATTGAAATTACTAATATTATACATGGATGTTATCCATAAGTTAATTAATTAATTGTATTGTATATTTGAATATAAATGAAATTCTTATTTTAATTATGCTTGCTTATTATTATGTTTATACTTATTCTCTTCTGTATGCACAGAATCAAATTGTACAGGATAAAATCATACTCAAATAAAGATAATATAATGTGCAACACGAAGTTTTCTATGAGTAATTTATTAGTGTCATATTAATAATAGTAATAATAATAATAATAATAGTTTATTCGCAAATTGACTAGGTACAATGGTTGACAATAGTTTGTGAAAAGTCCTAAGTACAAAAATATAGAATGCACAATGCAGTATACAAATACAAATAAAAATACAAACATGATACATTTAGATAACTACAACAAAGCCTTAGTTTTCTAAAAAAAACTCTTCAATTGAGTAAAACTCGCGCAGTATTAGATACATTTTTAATTAATCTTAAACAATATTAAATTTTCAATTGGGCTCTAGTGATCTTTTCAGATTTAAAAATTTCGTGATATAAATTTATCAATATTATAATACAATTTAAAAGTTTTTATGAACAGTTGTGCTGCACCAAAATAAAAATTCTGTCTTTTTAGGACCTCTGTAAATGTGTAAATACTTAAGATAAGCATTGGGATGTCTTCATATGCTCTCAACATTAATTTATTAAATTGATGGATGCAGCACGATGGCCTCAAAAGCATTGGCGATTAATATTAAAAAAGACTAAGTGCTTAATCAACATTTTTTGACTTGGGTATAATGCAAAATATTTACACTAACGAACTAAACAATTGACTTGCCTATGTTCTGTGATTGACCTGTTTGATAACAAACAGTAAATTGAATGATAAAGAGTAGGTTGAAAGAATTTATCAATAATTTAGCAGACAAAGAACATCATTGCTTCTCTAACTCCTTGTACTTATACAGAGTTAAAGCACTGTATTCAACAATAAAAATAAAGCAATACTATTTTTAGACAATAAAATACTGGATTCTTTGACCATGTTCTAAAAACAGTACTGTCTGGTAGAAGGGGAATATTGGAAGGCTGTGGAAATGTCAAAATAATGGCCAGACTTTTCTACGTTTACCCAGTTTAAAACTATAAAACGAGTGTAAAATTTTAATTTATGTGTTTAATTTAATAAAATGTTCGACGAAACTGATTACGATCGTGAAAGTGAAAGAGATCGGGTACCAGACCCAGCTGCTAAAAAAATTGTTGGCTGTCAATTCAAGGAAAACAACAAAACTTGTGGAGAAACACATACACTACAAATTATTAAAGAATTCAAAGCACTATATGAGGACCGATTAAAAAAAATTGCCACCGAGGGTGGCGAGGAAAGCTATCAAGTAAGAAAATAATTTAAATATAATATAGGGAGTGTGACACTTCAATAACTAGTGCCAATACCAACCACGTGACATAAAAGGCGGGATATTTAAATTGTATTTTGATTTTTTAAGGCAAAACTTCGTTTGCAAAATGACTGGATTAGAGACCTAACTGAACAAAATGAAATGTTAGTTAGGGTAGTTGGTGAATTAGAACACGAAGCCACTGAACGAGTGGCTATGTTAGAAAAAAAGTTAAAAGCGAGTGCCAAAAACGGTCTTGAGGTATGTTATGTACCTCAACACGTTAAAAACTTTTTTGAGTATTTGAAAATATTATCGAGATACATATTAGTGTGAGAATTTCTCAATTTTTAACGTGTTGAGTGTATTTCTTGACTTAGTAAGCATTTCACTTACATTTTAAAAAGAGGAATAATTCGATCAAGTTTTAATAGCCCATAACTAACATTCTATTTATTCATTGTTATTTGAAGGATAATAATGATTTAATTATAAAAAATCAACAAAGGTTGTGTGGACATGAACCATTTTGATGGATTGCTTACATGCTTTGAATTATAATGCATTAATTATGCAACTTCGTGGTTAGCTACTTATCTTTAATGTTTGTTCATTGGTGGTGGTCGTAAAAAAATATTTACAATTTAAATATTTTTCTTAACATTAAGTATTAATATTATTCTATAGGTGATGAAAAAGTATAGAGATTTCGATATATCCCTTAATCTAGATGAGACTTTCCAGAGACTGGATCATCTTCAGAGTGATGTTAACAATTTAGTTGAGTTTATAAAGAGAGTTCGTGATGAAGAAGTTTGGAGCACCGAAGGACTACAGTTTTACGAAGTGAACTGTGCAGATCTCTTTGGTTCTAGCGATTGCTGCCCACCCTCAAAGTAAATAAGATTAAATGGTTTCACTTTTATTTGCTAAAATTAATTGTAACAAAAATGTTAAAGCCATGCTAAGAAGTGCTTTAAAAACTTTACATAATTTCATCAAATAGTTTTTACTTCAATTTGAAATTTATTTAGTCTCATCCATAATATTTTAATTTGACTGATTTTAACTTTTATTTTTAGGAGAACACAGGCACTTCTTGCAGAGCAGGTATACAGTTTTTATTAGTTACATATAGATTTAAATTGTTAATAAACTAAAATGTGGAAATATTAAAAGCAAATTTTTGAATATAATTTGCTTTAAAAAAATCAAAACTTAATATAAACCTCACATTTTTAGTTGTACTCCTAAACATGTACCAAATAAATTTTTTTTGCATTGTTTTATAGACTGACTTATTTCAATTTAACTAATCGAAATTAATTTTAATGAACTGGAACTGATTTTCAATTGTTTTTTATTTTAGATGCAGCTGATGTCACAACAGGTTCAAAGAAAAGATGAGTAAGTTAAAAATTGCTATTGAATCGTATAAATTATTTAATCTGCTATGTTTAATTCTTTCAGGATTGTAAAAGATTTGCAAAATCAACTGAATCGTATCCATGAGCAAAAACAGTTGGGTGATATAACACAACAGATTAGGAAAAATGCTGATGATTATGCTGCTTTAAAAAAGGTAAAAGATTGCAATATTTTTATATAATTTAATGTGGTTTAGATCAGTGTTTCTCAACCGCCGGTCCGCAACAAAATCTTACCGGTCCGCGAAAACCAAAAAAACTTTGGTCAAGTGAAAATTTCGGAAAATCAAACCGATTTTTCGGAAATGCTGAAAATAAGGAACAAAAAATTCCGAGATACTCGTATAATGTTTTGTATTTAAAAATGCTTTTAAAGAGAGAACGATTATAAACAGAAAATGATGGAGGTCATTTTGAACACTTATTGAATTAATTTTGTGGTTACATGTAAATTTTATTGCGTCAAGATGGATTTGCATTGTTTTGCATTTTATCGTTTTTTTTTTCTCACCTTTTTCACTATTATAAACATTTCTATGATATATTTAGTTGTAGTCCGTTAAATGCTTTATCCGCAATAGGCATCCGTTTTGCTCTACGGCGTTTCGTTAAAAAGATGCGGCGTTTTTAAAAATTTACATAACTTATTTATATGCAATTTTACAATTTTTTGTTAAATTTTTTCGTTAGCTCCTTAAAAAAAATGATAAGGGGTGGTTTTCATATGCAATTTTACAATTTTTTGTTAAATTTTTTCGTTAGCTCCTTAAAAAAAATGATAAGGGGTGGTTTTCTGAAGAATTTCAAACTTCATGAAAAGCTTTGAAACTGATGAGATACATAATTTTATGAATGGTACCGATGCTATGGCATTTTTAAATAGAAAATATCATTATTCACCGGATTTTTTTTGTACCGAAAACGATAAAATACAAAACAATGCATATCCATCTTAACACAATAAAATTAACATGTAACCACAAAATTACTTCAATAAGTGTTCAAAATGACCTCCATCATTTTCAATTACATAATCGCACTCTCTTTAACAGCCTTTTTTAATACAAAACAATATTTCTAGGATTTTTTTGCACTCTTTTCCTTATTTTCGACTTTTCCGAAAAATCGGTTTTATTTTCCAAAAATTTCACTAGACCAAAGTTGTAGCCCATAAAGTTTGCCATCCGTAATGGGCCGTCGGTTTTTTTGCATAACCTTTCGTTTTAAAAATACAGCGGTTGCAAAGTCATAGAAGCAATTGAAGTTTTTAAATTTTTCACATTTTTTTGTACAAACTGCCTTATAACTTTTAAACCATTGCCTGTAGACGAAAAATAATTATAATCAATTTTGTAGAGAATTTCATGCTCTATTAAAAAACTTAAAGGTATATTACGATAAAGTTAATATTTTCGGCGACGGAGTCTTTTAAATGCAGAAGTGTAAAAAATTCAAGTAAGTGTTGATATCTGCTTAGCATTTGATTTAAGAAAAAAATTGTCCTTGAAATTTTTTCCAAGAAAAAGGTCCTCTATCAGCACTTACAATATTTGCGGTGATAACGGCGACACTCTGTATATTCACCGGTCCGCTCAAAAAAAATGGATATCATACCGGTCCGTGGTAAGTTTTGGGTTGAGAAACACTGGTTTAGATTAACTGTTGATTAAAAATATATCTCACATTTTATTGTGTGTATGTTGATTCAAAAATGTGGTATTCCAAAGTAAACAGTGTATATAAAAAAAATTGTATACCATGTTATGGAACTGTAAGAACAAAAACAAAAGAAATGCACATAGTAAAAAAATCAATACATACAACAGAACCTTATAAAAAAAAGCTTTCTAATTGTATGTTGTAAAAAAAGTCGAGATTAGAAATATAAATTCACCCGTTAAGATTATTTTGCAGTAGTTTGATTTTTTTAAATTATGCAAATAAACAGTGTAAAAAGTTGAGAGTTGGCTGTCCTTTAATTGTTTTTTTTTTTTAATGAATAAACTACTCCATAAAAATTTAATATCAATTTTTGCAAGCCGTTTAAACAAAATTTTCGAATTTCAGATTTTTTTCTTTGCATTATAGGTACATTTGATTTTTTATGTAACGCCGCTCTTTTCATCAGATTTAGATTAAAGTAAAAATTTATTTTCACCACTTAAAATTTTGCCAAATATGACTTTAATCTAAATTTGAATGATTTTTAGTCGATGTTAGACATGCGAGACGCCTTAACAGCGGAGGTAGCCGATAAACATGATGTTATTTTGAGTTTGCGTCGTGATTTGCAACAATTAGAAGAGCAGTGTCGACAAGCTGATAAGCAGACGCTGTTTAAGGACGACATAATAAAAGAATTGCGCAAGGAAATAAAACAACTCAAGCAGCAGGTAAAAATTTTGGTTTGGTTATTGCAAAAACTGCATACATTCTAAATATTTTATCACTGGTTGGACCTATAAAGAAATATTTAAATTACACTTTATTAAATTCAAAAATGTGGTCTAAAATTGAATTAATTTTATTATTTCCTTAAAGGTTTTTTTTTATTTGTTTCATGGGGCAAGATTTTTTAAAGCTTACAAGGGAGGGTCACGATATGTTGACGCTAGAATCTGATCAAGGCTGTGTTTATTGCATCAAGAACATCAAAAATAAATGTTATGCAGAGTTATATGTGCCACTGGCCATTTCCTTCGGAAAAATAGGGGAAAAACTGAAAAGTTGAATAATAAAGATAATTTGTGATAGCCTTGGCTATGAAACCGTCAGAGATAAAATCGAAATTCTTCTATTTACCAATGCACGCATCTTTTGCAGTAACATGGTGCAAATTTTTTGAAAATATCTTAAACGGCTCCGGAGAAAAACGAGGCCCTTGTAAAAACAGTTTCCCCTATGTTAAACGCCCATGCAAGTCACATAGATTTAGTTATACAACTTCTCAAATCATAACGCTTTTGCAGGGGTTTTGTTTCTGACGTTTTTCTTCGGAACCAATTAAGATTTTTTTTTTAATTTGCACCATTTTACTTGCTACGTTAAGATCTTCGCTGATAATTTTGTTAGGAACGTACCAGGGGGTGTTTGCGATTATTCGCAACACTTTGGATTGAAACCGTTCTAGTATGTCAATATTGGAATTGGAGGTAGACCCCCACAGCTGGATCCCATAGGTCCATACGGGTTTTAAAATGACTTTGTAGATTGACAGTTTATTCTCCAACGTTAGTTGCGATTTTCTTCCAATGATCTAACAGATGCTCCTTAGTTTTATCGTAGTGAGTGTTAAACAGGAAATAAAGAACCATAGTGTAAACTACCACCAACGGTTAAGTGCTCATCCAAACATACTAGTGACGCAACTCCGTAAAAAAATGACTGGTTACCGCAGGCTTAAGCGCTGCGCTCCAAGTGACTTACTACCTACTAGATTTTAATATTAGTAACAAAAGAAACCCCAGTAGCTAATCATTAACTAGTAGTTAAGCTACTTAAAAGGAGCTCGCCAATGGGCAACCTCTACATGACATTGTATCAGTTTCATATAAATTACTGAATGTCCATTTGGGACAGATTGTAATATTCTGGGAGTAAAAAAAAAAATTTATTTGCAAAGGATGCGCGCATTGGTAAATAGAAGAATTTCGATTTTATCTCTGATGGTTTCATGGCCAACGCGATCGCAAAAATTACTTTTATTATTCAACTTTTTAGTTTTTCCCCTATTTTTCCGAAGGAAATGGCCAGTGACATGTATAACTGCAAAAAATTTCGTTTTGATGTTCTTGATGCAATAAACACAGCCTTGATCAGATTCTAGCGACAACATATCATGACCTTCCTTGGTTATTTGTTAACCTAAGCATAGGATGATTATAGTAACCTTATTCTTTTGTTTTTATCTGTGAAGCTATTAAAATGTTACAGGTATTGCACAAATTTGAAGAGTTCTTGTAATTTTAAAGCCAACAGTTTTAAAAAAGCAAGAATATTTGAAAGAGATATAATCTTGTAGATCTAGGAAGTGAAAATTTTGATGTATTAAGTTATAGCATTATAAGTAAAAGTTTGGGCCAAAAGTAAATAATATTATTGTAAGCAAAATAAAATCTGCTCTATTTTGGTCGATGCTTCAAGTTGAATGATGATTTTTTAGTTAACATCAGTAAAATCTTTAGTTATATATATTTTTACATCTTAAAATGATTTAGAATTGATGCAGTTTGTGCTTAGAAGTAATTTCAAACATATATTTGAACATCACTTGTTATTTAGAAGCGGTTGCTTGAAAAAGCTCAATCTCCTGTGTCCCAGTTCCTGCCAATTAGACCCAAAAAATTTTACTGCATCCCCCGTCATCCTCAAGACTATTGCCCGTACATGGTTTCAAAAAGCCCCACAAACGATTTTAATAAACTACATACGACTGAAAAAAAACTTTCAGCTCAAGTCAATCATAATACTGCTCAAGATTCTGCCACAGAAAGACCGCGTTGTAATCAAGCAATCATATATATACAAAACGATTGTCCAGAACTTGAACACACTGACAATACAAAAGTTAGCAGAGATACAAATACAGAAAATTTTGTCACTCGTGATAACTGTGAGCAGTCGAAAAGAAGCACTGTACTAAGTCTCATTAATTTTACCCCCCAAGAATATGTTTGGTCTAAAAATACCAAAGTCGAAGAAAAATCACAAAATTATCCCAAAATTGTTCAAGAATATCCCCAAATGATTTTTTCCCGCAAATCCCCTTTGCGCAGTGATATTATAAATCGACTTTCGCCCCATAAAGTAGAAAGACAGATTAACTTATCCAGTAGCTCACGTAATCAAAGTAATTTTTGCAATGAACATGAGTGTGTGTCGCAAAACGTTAAATATATTGCTGAAAAACACAGTATGAAACTTCAAAAACAAAGGTCAAAGTTGACTTCTGGTGTCATTCAAATGAATTGTGATGGGAATATTGAAAGTATAGGTGACGTCCAGGAAAGATTTATCAGTGCACCGTCTCATATTCCTGTAAAAACGTTTGTTTACAATTTAGAAGCTACTGAGCACGATGTAATTGATTTCGTGAGGGCCGAGAAAAGCCCCCGAAAGAAAAGACAAGCTGACTATAACTGAATTTACTCTATAGGTTTATATTACTTCATTTATAAGTATGTATTTATCTATTTACTTTAGGTGAAATATAATTTTTAAATATTTTATTTCATTTGTTTAATTTTGTTTTTAAAACAACTAAAACAGTGAACAGTTTTTATAAATTTATAAGCGTCATGTATTGGAATAACCCATCACAGTTTTTTAATTATATGGTTAAAATAAAAAAGCAAAATGTACTAATTTAATTTTCTAGCTAATTTCAAAAATTAAGAGACACTGAAGTTTTTTACACTATTTTATGGAAAGAAAGAAAACTGATTTGCCCATGAAAAATTTTATTCTTGTTATTGTGAAAACCTCACATTTTATAAAAGATAACACTTTGATTAACTGGAGAAAATTTACTTGACAATTAAAACTTATTTCAGAACTGTTTTGCATAGGGAATTCGATTTGGCCAAAATAAAACTGTACATCTTATTTTAACTTGTTAATTTTTGTTATACGAGGGGTACCCAAAAATAACCGGAATTATTTTTTAAAAGCTATATATTTTCAAATTTTTTACAAAACAACCTTATCCCCTTCAAAATACTCTCCATTACAACTAATATATTTGTTCCACCGGTGCTTCCACTGTTCGAAACATTTTTTGTAGTCATCTTTAGAAATGGCTGACAGCTCCTCCCTCGTTTTTTTCTTGACTTCTTCGATGTTGTCAAATCGGTGTCCTTTCATGGCCCTTTTCATGCGTGGAAATAAGAAAAAGTCGCACGGAGCCAGGTCAGGCGAGTAAGGTGCGTGGGGCAGCAGAACCATGCCATTTTTAGCCAAAAACTGTCTAACAGAGATGGCTGTGTGTGCAGGTGCATTGTCGTGGTGGAAGAACCAGTCTCCTGTCTGCCACAATTCGGGTCTTTTTTTGACGGATACTGTTGCGCAATCTTCTTAAAACCTCCAAATAAAAGGTTTGATTGACGGTCTGACCTGGGGGAACAAACAAAAACGAAAAAAGAACAAAACAGCGCTAGCAAAAACAATCACTGCAGATGAACAGAACAAGCCAAGTCGACAACACAGGTGGCACTGAACTGGCAATGAGTTGCGCTATACACTCCTAGCAGCAGAAATGCGTGCTACACAAGCTCCGCCCATGGCAATGCTATTCCGGTTATTTTTGGGTACCCCCTCGTATGTGTATATCTCAGTGTTTGATTGTCGAAGATTGAAAATATGCACAAGTTTAATTAAAAAATTATTTATATTTAAATTTTGTTTATAATTATGACTCATATACACTTTATGTCAATCTGGAAATATATTTCATTTTGTTAATAGTGTAAAGTGTTCATAATACAAGGTGGACCAGAGATCATTAGTCTTTTTTAAATTTGGCAAAAGTTCGAATTTATATTTATGTCGTATGCAGCTTTTTTCACTATATCATGAGGTTTGTTGAGGTTGTTTCCAAAAACAAATGAGAATCGACCTGGTAATAACTACAGGGCTCCTTCTATTTAAAAATGATGTGATCATAAGATGATGTTCAACAATAATTATAGCAAAATTATAAACATTTAAGATATATATTGGAATTTGAAATGTACACTACATTTACTTAGTCTTAATAATTATAATAACACATTATTTTTACACACTGTGTGACAATTCTAATTAGGAATTGGGGTGTTTTTAAGGCATTATAACAATATTTCAAAAGTTAAATTGTGGTTTTAGATTTATGTGAAAAAAATGGCACTGGTGCTGGCTGAAAATTTTGAGTTACAGCAAGAGATACAAGTTTTGGTAACAGTAACAGACCACGTATGCATTGTTGTTAATGCAAATTTTGCAGAAAGATGATATTCAGCGCATGAAAAAACAAAATCAGCTGTTTGATGTTTGGCAAGAGATAAAACTTAATAAGGAAACGAGTTGTGAACAAAATGAGGAAACCAGCACAAAAGAACAGGAATTATTTGCAAAAGCAGAACAAGAAATGATCGATTTAGTACAAGAAATCTGCGAAAAAAATAAATTACTGTTAAATCAAAACTACATTATTCAGTTTCTGGTAATTAAATTGGCTTTATTGCAGAAATCTTTAGAAGAGCTGCAAGCAAACTCAGTAAAAAATGTGAGTTTAGTTTAGGTAAATAACAAGTCTTAAGTCGATCAGCTTGAAAACCAATTTTGTAGATAAACAAAACACAAAACGCAGACGACGACAAAACAGAACAGTACCGACATGCTTTGTTAAATGTGCAAAGAGATATGAGTGAATCAATTCATAAAATTAAACAAGATAAAGCTAAAAAGGTATTAGCGAGCAGACATAGAGAATACGAGTAATTCAAGTAAAGTATAAACTTTTAATGCCGTAGTTTAGGACAGTTTTAAACATTCATTGATTTTGAAAACTGTAAACAATTTTTTAGCTATTATAGAGACACACTAAAGAAATTTTTTTCCAAAATCCGTATTAACCTGTATGAGCTATTTCTAGTGACTGTTAAAGTTGTAAAATAAAAATTACACAGTTGTAAATAGTAAATGAAGCTTTTATTATCTTTTTACAGAATGAAAAACTCTCCACTCAAAATTACGAAGAATTACTAAAGAGCGTAAGTAATATACAGCAAGAAATCTTCAACAATTAATACTAAAACGTATTTAAAACTACAGGACAGTTTGTACCTAAACTTTTAAGAACTTGAAATAATTTAATTATCTAAATCTGTATTAAAAATATATATTTGTGTAGCAATTATTGGTGACCTATTATAATTCAAAGTATGTTATATAACAGGATTGTTTTACACACATGTTGGTTATTTATAAGGTAGATTTTCAACCAAACTGACCACAAAACCACCAATTTTAAACATTAAGATTACTGATAAATGTGAAGAAAGCAATTTATTGAAAAAAATATATATAGGTTAGGTTAGGTTAGGTACCTTCCTATATAAAACTGTATTTATGTTAATCATAAATATATATAAAAGACTATTAATAAGATATTACATATTTGTCATTTTAAAATGCTGTGAAATGTTTCAGACTTATTATCAATTTAAAATGAAATTTGTGTTGTATTTTGCAGAAACAAGAAGAAGTTAAAACCTTACAAACTAGTGTTAATGAAGTTAAAAAAGAAGTTTGCTGGGCTCATCACAAGTGTGAAGAATATGTAAGAACTTTTAATTTATTTTAAACTACAAGTTTGGAATAGGAAAGTTTAAAAAAGCCTTTAAAAATGAGCGCCTATTTTCAAAAATTTGTTTATTTGTACATGGGTATAACAAAAATTTGTTGGGATTTTTGCTGTTAGTCACATAAAAGACTGTCACAAAATATAATGATGCATATTAGGGTGATATTTCAAGGCATAAGGTGACCACTTTTTAAAAATTCTTCACAATACATAAGAAGCAATAAGTGTTTGGTTATTCTTCTACTAAATTAAATAAAATAATATAGCCGATCATTTATGAATTTAGTTAAATTAATTTAAATGTCATCTTAATATTGAAACCATAAATATATTAAAAGAAATGTTACAATACCATTCAAAATCAAATGAGCATAAATGTTTCGTAACAAGTTCAATAATTGCACTTAAAAATCATATTTCAAACCATAAAGTAAGAAGTAGCCCACAAAAATTACCTGCAGGCAGTGGCAGACTGGCCAGAGTGTCGGCTTGCCCAATGACAAGTGAATCTAGAAGCCGCTGATAACGTGCCCCCCTTAAGGGGGAACTAAATTTTAGTCGAAGTGCAGAAGTAATAATACACGTAATGTCATATTTACATCTCTTTCTAGTACACTAGCAGAAAACAACATAGCAAAACTAATTTCCCCCTCCATATTTCCCCGCCATATATTCGTTCATCACTCTTTATCTTAGCAGTCTATCATTGTTTATTTTTAACCCTGAAAGCGTTTTCCTAGCAGCCTATTAGATCTTAGCAGCTAAAGGCGTAAATTTTATAGTAAGTATTACTTTTAGAAAAATTAAATATTACAAAGTTAAAGTTTTTTTACTGTAATAATCAAAATAAATTCAATGTATAAATAGTTTTAATTATTTCATATTTCGTATTATAAAAAAAAGAAATATATAGAAAAAGATATATTTACATATTTACATATTTTTATTATATTAGTACTAGGGCGGTTTATCAGTTATTTAAAACAATTCGATAACACTAAATAACACAAAACACAGAATACATGCCCTGGAAGACAGATGCCATAAACTATTTTTTTCGTTATTAAAAAAACCGGTAACCGTTATTTTTTGTCCGTAAAAGTGATTTTTAACAGAAACCGAAACCGTTATTTTTAATGGCAAAAAAACGGAGAAAAGTCGAACAAATCATGTCGTATTATCGCCTAATCGAACCAGTTGGTCTAATCGAATTTTAAATTCAACCGCTTCTTTTGTAGCAAACGCAAATAATAGTAGTTGTCTTTGTTGTCGGTCGCCACACGCACTTCATAGATGTTCGAATTTTCTTGAAAAAACCACAAATGATAAATTTCTATTCATGAAAGGCAAAAACCTTTGTATTTATTGTTTGAGCTCGTTTCATAAAATGAAGGATTGTAACTCAACTTTAAATTGTCGTATTTGCTATAGCAGGCATCATACCTTATTTCACTTTGAAAACAAAATCAAATGGTCTTCATCCGAGCACGTATCTACGAGTAAAGAATCGGAAATTACTCATTCACCTTTGGATGAAACTCCAAACTTACTTTTGAATCAAGTTAATAGCTTAACGACACCTCTTCATCTCGAAACACTGTTTTGTTATTGACAGCCTTAGTTGATGTGTTAGACTGTTGGGGAAATTATCAAACGCTTCGTGTATTATTAGATAGTGCCAGTCAGACAAATTTTATTAGGTACTGATAGTTGCGTTAAGAAATTAGGGCTGTCCCGAGCCTCAGTAAATATCCCCATCCATGGCTTGAATCGTACCTTTTCGTGCGAATCTACCAGTTTTACCACATGTATTCTTAAACCTAAAGACAAAGAGGAACCTAAATTTAATGTCGACTTCATGATTTTGCCGCATGCATGTACGGAAATGCCGTCCACAACTATTAATTCGGAAAATTGGACACATACCTCAAACCTTAAGTTGGCAGACCCACAATTTGGAACGCCACGTAAAATAGACATGTTATTGGGAGCCGACATTTTCCCTTCGATTTTAAGAGATGGTATAGATTCTATAAGAATAAATTGACGTTTAGATTTTCCTGTCATTTTTTGTGTTGTAGATATATGTTGTAGAACAGACATACGGCGATAAAATGGTGGGGTGTTGCAGCGCCTTCGCTTCGGAAAGTACAAGTGAAATTTCCTTAAAAAATGGGTTTCTTAGTTCAAGTTTTTAGAAAAAGATTGTGAATAAATTTATTTCAAATTAACAACAATTATTAAAAACATGTTCCTTAACGGCGGTACAGGACGATATTTTAATTTAAGCCAATAGTTTACAAATATTGATGGTGTAAACAGACGTCAATTTTTAGCCAGTTTTTAATATTTTTTTATGCTTAACAGTATTAACTTTTTTTAAAATCGAGCCTGTACCGCCATTCTCGAACCAAAAATCTTTTTACTTACAAATTTTTAAGTACTTTGGATAATTAGTGTGAGAGAAAAACTTGAACTACGAAAGCTGTTTTATTGCGTGCCTTTAGTTCCCCCTTAAGCATTAGACAATTTGTTAAACATTTTAATGACTATTATTTAGTAGCTTAAAAGTATAATAGAAGTTGCAATATTGTTACTGGATGGGTGGGCCCCCTTTGTTTCTTGGCAACCAATATTCTTAGACCCAGTCTGCCTGAAGGTCTACAACTTCTTTCAGGTTTGGGAAATGTTTGAAGAAAACTTTATTCTTATTAAAGAAATCTAAATAACTTGGGTATTAATTTTTGAAAACAACTTTTATTGAAATGACTGCTTAAATATTTACATTCATTCTGCTTTTTTTGTCTAATTAGAAATAATTTTCTACACTCAATACTCTTTTAATTGGACTATTATTTACTGAAAAACTGAAAGTGAATTCGACTATTAGCTTTGTATACTGAAAAAGGATAAATATTTTAGCAAAATATGAATTTTTTTTCATTTATTTATCCTCATTTCATCTTACAAGGGAAGGTCACGATACGTTGTCGCTAGAATTTGATTCCGGCTGTGTTTATTACCTTAAGGGCATCAAAACTAAATGTTTTCCAGAGTTATACGTGCCACTGGCCATTACCTTAGGAAAAATAGGGGAAAAACTGAAAAGTTGAATAATAAAAGTAATATTTGCGATCGCGTTGGCCATGAAACCGTCAAAGACAAAATCGAAATTCTTCTATTTACCAATGCGCACATCCTTTACAAGTATAATGGTGCAAAGTTTTTGAAAAAATTTTAAACGGTTCCGAAGAAAAACGCAAAAAACGAGGCCTTTGTAAAAACTGTTTTCTCCATGTTAAACGCCTATGCAAGTCGCATAGATATAGTAATACAGATATACGACAACTTCTCAATTCATAGCGCTTATGCAGGGGTTTCGTTTTTGACGTTTTTCTTCGGAACCGTTCAAGATTTTTTCAAAAACTTTTCATTACTGTCACATTTAGTCCTTCACTTTTTAATGTTGTTTTATGAAGTATTTCTTATTGATTCAAATTAAGTTTTTTGGTCCTTTCACACAATTTATTTTTTGTAAAAATTTCTAAGCAGGACAGAAAGGATATTTTTCAGGACGCTTGGTCAAATGGTTTAAAACCTTGACACATAAAATGTTTTTTTTTCTTCAAATAAACCATTTCCTCATGGAGTTCCCTATACATTTAAATATTGTGTTACATTTAATATTATATATCAGCACATTGTAGATGAAACTAAGTGATGAATATCAAATGAAACATCAACAATCTTTAGAGATTATAGAAAGCCATACACAGGAGAAAAAAGAATTGGAAAAGAAATGTGAGAAATTTAATTGCATGCTTGCCAAGTTGCAGCAGGAAATGGTAAACTTTAAAAAAGCGTTTGAAATATAAATTGATAATAATTATATTTTAGGACGCAGTATTGGAGGAATTTGAGTCGTATAAACAATATTATCCGTCTACTGTGGTTAGTAATTTTACAAATACTAGTTCATTGTGAATTGCAATTTAAAAATTAGTACACAATATCGTTTTTACATAAAACTGCACAAAGTGATGATACACTTGTACATGCTTACAATTAAATGAATAAAATGGTATAGTCCCTGTGAAAAATCTAGACAAAGTTAATTCAATTTGTCTTGCCATAAATTTTATGTTGCATGAATCAATGCTTAAAAGAATTTATTGTTTTATTATGTCTAAATGATCAAGTTACAAATGATTTTCTATCTGTGAAAAATTTAGTATTGTAATAACTTTTTGTTGTCTTTCCTAGTCAGAACTAGTGGTTAGTTAGCCAGGTTATCATTATAGTTTGTACTATCTTTTTATATATATTTTTTTAAATTTTAGCATTTGATATCAGTAGGTTTGTTCCAGTAAGGCTATGTACGATCCGATGGACTATCAGGATTCTGTGCAGTTTCAATATCGTGTTCCAGCGCAGTATCTAATAGTTCATTGGACGGTTAGTCGGCTGTTCCAGCAGTTATCGAATCAGTTCATGAACTAGTTTGTGGATGGTAAAAGCAGTACATGAACGAAGAGGAGAACTAGCGTTGGGATTTTTGGCTCAAAATCACCAAGGTGGAAAATTTGCTTCGCCAGCAAATAAATTACTAAAATCGTAATTTTATTGAGCAAATAAACATGATGAAACATTAAAATTGATT
The DNA here is from genome assembly GCA_947652605.1 of Elmis aenea. Lineage (NCBI taxonomy): Eukaryota > Metazoa > Arthropoda > Insecta > Coleoptera > Elmidae > Elmis > Elmis aenea. The sequence goes on from OX393580.1 coordinate 27,616,572, forward strand.
CGTTTTAACTGTACATCGTACAATACACTTTAAAAGTAAATTATATTTGATATTATTTGAAAATATACATACGGAAAGTCATTTCGAGAACGCGTCCTAAAGTACGATCTTTAAAAACAAACTTCAAGAAATCATATAAATTTATCGATATTAAACAGTTTCCATTTCTTATCAACAGTTTTTTTTATCAAATAACTAGATTTTGGAAATGTTATTTAAAAAAAGCTTTATTTTTAAATAGAAATATGCTAAAATATTTTGTCCGACAGCGTATGCATCATTTCAGGTAACGCAGCTGTAATTGGCGGAAAATAATTTAAATTGAACGCAGCCATTAAGTGCTAGGGCTCCTTAGTGGGAGAAAACATTATAATAACCGGTTGTCACCGTGTTTTTCAACAAGTAAATTATAATTAAGTGGTAAATACCTTTCAATTCATTATATTTACAGAGTGTACATCAATAGTGCGTCATCCCGGGAATGCATTTATTAGTTTAAAATACTGTAAAAAAATAACCTCAAATATTTTACATTCACCGTGCCAGACCGCGTCTAAGAGGCCGCCGTAAAAAAACATGCGCGCGTTTATTTGAAATCGTCATTTCGTGAACGGTCAGTTCGGGAACGTTCCCGGACAAAGTACCTACTCAAAAGGCAAATACCCATTATAGATATGTTGCTACCTGTCAGCAGGGCCGGTCTTCTATATAGCGGGGCCCGGGTGCAAAAACTTTTTTGGGGCCCCCTATAAAAATTTCATTTGCAAAATTTTACATTAAATTAATTTAATTTAAATAATGAAATATATGAGGTTAATCATAAAATTGTAATAAATTAAGATTTAAAATAAACTCACAGTTATTTCTAAATCCAATATTTTGGGTTGGTATTTAATGCAGTACATAATAAGTTCATAAACAAAATTAACAAAAATGACACAGCAAACACACAATAATTCAAATATTTTTTCATTCTCTGCGACTTTTATCAGTTTTAGAGTTGGTCATTGAAAAGCCCATTTTTAATTTTCAAAGTTTGTCGTTTCAACTTCTGTATTTTCGATGGATAATATTGCTAAGGAATTAAGTCTCTCTTGAGAAATTGTATATCTGATTTTTGTTTTAAATAATTTTAATTTACTAGACGATTGCAATGAACTGGCGGCAGTGACCAGAAGTGTTAAATAAATTTTGAGTGCAATATAAACGTTGGGGAAAATTTCATAATAAATATTTTTTTAGATAAATTTAAGCAGTTTTATGGTTTGATTTTGAATGGGGATTTTGATTCTAATTTATTTTACATTAAAAGACTTTGTAAATTCTTTCTTATTTACACCATTCAAAATTTTTCATAAAATTTATTAACATATTCTTCTAGTACTGCGAGCAAGTTATTTTAACCAAAAAATGTAATATTTTATAATTTTCCAAAATTTTAGAAGTGTTTTTAATCGTTCATCTATTTGAGAAATGGCTAGGATTTATTGAGATTGTAAAAAATATCAAAATACTAGGTTAAAAAAGAAGAATGCAACAATGCACAGTAAAAAAAAGCCAAGTAAAATAATCTTCAGTATAAAAGTTACATTCACCGTGGAAAAAAAATTATTTGCCACAAAAGATTTTTTTCTCAATAAAAAAAAATTCTGCTGAGTTAAAGGTCCACAGTATAATTATTTTTAAAATTATACTTGGTAACAACAGTAGTTCTTTTGGTTTATTTAAAATTAAAAATGATGTAATTATAATAATGAATTATTATTAACAAAAAAACAGACTCCGCAATCCCATCTAGATAGTCCTTGAAAATTTTTCTTACTTTTATTTAATAATTTTCAAATTCAATTTTTTTTAAATGTTAAAGTACGTGTTGCTCTGATTTTATAAAAAAAAAAAGAAGCTGATGCTAATAATGTCATGGCTTTGAAGCTAACAATTATTTATTATTATCTCCTTATGTACCTTGCAACAGTTTAAATTTCTTTATTTCTGCTTTCTATTTCCAAAACGACATTATGGCATGTACAATTTGTACTGTTTCTGTCTTTTTATCCACTGTTTTAAACAGATTACTTTTCGGTAGTTTTTTTATTTTAATTTTGAAAGTTTTTACTTTATTAGAACCGATTAATATTTTCTTTTCGGTGGCACAAAATGTTCAAAATCATTTTAATACATGCCATTTTGGGGCCCCCTAAATCGGGGGCCCGGGTGCATTGCACCCACTGCACCCCCTACTTGACCGGCCCTGCCTGTCAGACATGTGTTGATAACGATGACGGGGAAATCCTAGTAACTTTCTTGAGATCAGTGCGTAATAGTACCAGAAAATTCAAACTAGAATTAAATGACGTGTCTTATATTAGCTTTCAGCAAATAATTAGTACTATTCCGACACCATTACTGAAAAAAGAACAGAATCGAGAATATTATTATTTCGAAACTGATATTGATGTTTTAGAAAAATTCTAAGTAATATGTAATATATACAATGCAAACCTTATCGCAATAAATAAATAACTATAATTTTTTAAATTCATGATTTCAATATACACTTTACTGTACACCTACTGTACCCTATATCAATATTGTCATTTACCGAACACACGTGTCATTCCGGCAATGCCTGATCATTTCCGGGAACGTTACTAAAATTACGTAAAACACATACAATTTTAGATATCTTTATAAAAAAAAGATCGTAGTTATATTAAAAAACTTTACTTCTATGCATGTACAGTTAATTTAATTGTAAAAGTTATTGATATTTTTATTTTATTATTATTTGATATGGAAAAAAAACAAACTTATCTTCGTTTTTTGATGTATTTTACTTTAAAAGTGTTTTTTATGTATTATTTTTATTTTTTTAAAATTTAATATTGATTAATATATTCCCCCCTATTGTATAAAGCAAAAAAAAAACGTACTTATTTTTTGGACATTTCATTAACTTTTCAAAAACGTTCTCGAAACGACAGTTTTTAGCGAAGGCTCAATTTAAAAGCAATATTACAAAAAAAGTAATGAATTCTATGCTTGCCCTATCAAGGTATTGTTTAAACACAAGTTTAGTGACAATATAAACTAATTTTTATGATTATAGCTTGTAATATTTTTCGACATAAAACCAATCTTGAAATTTTCGACCTTGGTGATTTTGAGCCTTTTACACGCATGCGCTGTTCACAATTAACGTGGCCTCTGGTAGCTATGCATCGTCCTGCCAGTCCCATATAGTATTGTTTCTTAAGATGCATACACTTACAATGCGTAAATTTCTATGAACCCAATAGACACAAATTAATGTTATTTACAGTTAGGCATGTCATTCAAGCGTTTCGGCAGCGACTTATTATTTATTAGTCCATAGTTGATGCGTGTATAAACCAGTTCTTGTATTAGCTCATGAATTAGTTCAAGATTTTCTGCTGGAACAAACCAAGTGTAAACAATTTTACCATTTAATTGTATTGTAACACAAAAACGTTGAGTTAAATTTATTTTAATCCAACTTGGGTAACTAGATAATTTTTAAGTACAAAAAAGTAATCGAGCATTATAGCACAATGCATGAAAAGAAAATCTTTATAAAAATCTATTATAAGTTATAATAAGACAGGTAACCAAGCAAATTTTTTAAAAAGACCTGACTCAAATTTTTCGGCACAAGTGATTGTAAGATACAGCGTAACTTTTTATTTTTGGCAGAGTATTTTGTCATATACCCTGTTCTATGCACATTTGTGTGTTTACATAGAGGGGTGCACACACTTAAGTTAAGTTATGTGATTGCTTAGTAACTCAAAATGAAATGTAGCCAAAGTTTGTACTTCCATAAACTAAGCCCATTTAAAAAATTATAGAAAGCAGTAGAATGGACCATACAAGACGAAAACTTTGAAGACATTGTGCAGGATTTAGAAAGTTTAAGATATGACCATAAATGTTTTTTGGATCAAGTTTGTGTTTTGAACTGTCAGGTTAATGGACTGCCACTGTGCCAACTATTCTTGCAATGTTTTAATTATTTCTAGAACCAGAATCAACACGTGGCCATCGATGCCCTACAAACAGCTCTGAAAGACACTGAAGTTCGTATTCTGACGACCAGGAGCATGTCGGTTGCCATGCAACGTCGACCCAGCGAAAGTGACACAAGTGCTGAAACCGGAACATCCACTGAATCGACATGCAGTTATCAAAATTCAAAATTGCAAGAAGTGGAAGGGTTACACGATGTGGTAATTGAGCTGAAGAATTCCCTTACTCGTATTGTGGACGTAAGTTTGATTCATTAAAAAATTCGAGGCTGATGTGGGTAACTTCTAAACTATATGAGATATAAAGTCAGTCGAATTGGACAACAGTCATTTGTTTTATTGAATAATTCAGCGATGCAGCTATGTTTTTAAAAAATTGCATATCTCGCTGTACAGGGTGTTCCCAATTCGAAACTCGCTTTTGTTAAGAGCTACAAGGTTGGTTAAACTGGAGCAGAATTGCAAAAAGTCTACTATGGTTGGTTAATACAAAATTATGCTGGTAATTTATTTCAGTATTTAATTCCTTTTTGCACAAATAACTATCAATATTTTATATTCCATAAAAGTATACAATGCTTTTCCCACAATTTATTTTTTAACCACTGTACTAGGGATATTCAAGGTTTAAAATATTGACTAATTTTTGTTGTTCGACTGTTTCTAATATATTATAGCAGACCATGATTATAGCATATAAAAAATATAAAGCATCTCTAAGTAAATTGGTTAGCTTTTATTCCATTTAACTTACCTTGAATTTATTATGGTTTAAAAGTTAGTTTCCCTTGGTGACCCTCCAATTTTGAAGAATATAATTAATGTTCTTTGTTTTAGTGTCCGAAAAATACAGAATCTACTGGCGGAATAAGTAATTCAGAAAATGAACAATTAGCCTTGGTAAATAAAGAGCAATTGGTATTAAATTCAGTGTGTAAAGTAGTGTGCATAGGTATAATTTAAAATATTTTAGATTCGTAATAAAGATGACATGATAAATACTTTAAATGATACATTAAATATTACTCAAATTGAATTGCAGACTCTCAGAGATAAAGACCAGGACGTTGAAAAGGCGCGGAAAAATCATGATCAAGAAGTGTGCAATTTAAAACAAACCATCAAAGAATTAGAAACTGCGCTAGCAAATTCTGATGATAAACTCGACAACTACCAAAAAGCGGTAAGTGTTGTTACAGTTTGTAAACGCTTGAATTAGTGTACCTCAGAATGTTTACTCCAAGGACCCATAACAAAATTAATAGCTCACAGAGGACCGCAATAAACTGTTTTGTCGACAATATTTTATTTTTAACAGCCTCGAGAATAAATTTGAATCATTTTTGAATATAATAAAAGGCTTGATGGACTGCAGACCACACTTTGAGAAACACTGATTTAAACGATTCATTTATTAGTATTAAGAAGTTTCACTTAAATTTTTTTAATAAAGAATCACTTGTAAAAAAGCTAGACCAATTTTAAGACTCTCGTCTCTTCATTAATAGCTTTCTTATGTATTATTTGAGTTGATACAAATAAGAGCTATTGATGGAGAGACAAGAGTCTTGAAACTGGTCCAGTAGGTATTTCTTTATGAAAAAGGATGAGTGATTTTAAATTAAACTTATTTATATTTATTATATTGTTGCTGCTTGTATCACAGCACATGCTTCTTAAATAAATAAGTAGTATTGTTGAGTAGTTGCTGTAGTTCATATTTTAATTAAAATTGAAGGTGGAGTTGTATCAAAACTCGATTAATGTCCTGGAGGCAATTGAAGAAAAATCAAAAATAGAAGTAAGTGTTACTGTTTTATTTTTATCCAAGTAGTGTTAGTATGTATTGATAAATAATATTTTTCAAGTTCCTGTTTTATTATTTGAAAGATAATAAGTAATTAATTATGCAGAAATCTGTTTTTTTTTTAATAATTTTTTAAATGGTTTTTAACTTTTTGAACTTTAAACTATAACATTTTTAGGTTTTTTTAAAATGTCATGTGGTTTTTCCCTTCAAGTTGTTATGTAATCCTCCAAATGCTTCATTTGTTTATAAAACATTTTGATTTAAAGATAAATTTTTAAAATTTGCTTCTTTTTAATTATTGTCTTCTGGTTATTATTTACTAAAAGTACTTATTCATATAATTTAATCATAATTCAGTCCAAATGGTGCACCCTTAAATGCTGAAATTAGGTGGTTTTAACTCTTTGAACTACTATTGACATTATTTTATGTTAAGAAACTTCTCCTTACATGTTTCGTGGATGATATTCTTTACACTATGTTATGTGTTTAGCCTTGGATAAGTTAAAAGAGCCATGAATACGGATTTCTTAAATAAATTGACTTCAAAAATTTAAAAACTAAAGAAAATGTATGCAATATAAATATTTCAACTGTTTTAAAAACCAACTGTTAAATGATATAATTTGTAATTACAATGGTTTGTTTTATCTTTTGTTTTTAGCTTTATTATTGCAATCATTTTTGCTTTTCTTGATACTACGGAGTATTATTGCCTGTCTTAGGAGATTGTAGGTCTACTATAGCAAATTTTTGAATCAACTTGGAATTTTGTTTGTTATACGTTAATAATTAAACTTCTTCAAATCTATGATTCTATAGAAATTTATTTAAAAAATTATTAATTTTCTAGAAGAATCTCTTTGTAAAGATTGTGTAGATTACTTTTAAGACTGTTGTCTCTTCATCAGTAAATTCTTATGTATTATTCCAGGGGTGGCCAAGCTCCTTGATAGTCCGAGCCATTTTTCAAAATTTGAAATTTTTCGCGAGCCGCAATTAAATACGTATTTAAAAGGTATGCAAAAAAGATATTACAATTTTTTTTTACAGAAATTATATTTATTGAAAACATAAATAAAAGTACAAAATATGTGTATTGAATTTAAATATTAAAAATTAAACACATTTATTTTACTTCTCTTGATAATTCTTTAAAATTTGGTGAATAATTGGTGACAGCACTTCTCAGTAATTCTTTGAGATGCTGGTTAGTTAATACTGATCGGTCAAAATCGGTCTGGAGTCGGTCGATTACGGACGATTACTCCACTGTTTATGTTCGTTCGCGCAGTTTTTGATGAGTCATTATCATTCTTAACTTGGACGGAAATGAAATTTGTTACAACGTTGCACTTAGTCTTTCATATTTGTTGTCAGTAATTTAAAAGACATTTTGAAACACATACGGAACGATAATAATTTTTTAAAATATAATAGCACAAAAATGAAAAGGGAACTCGGGTACATTTATCGAGAGCCACAAATAATCCTTCAAAGACCTGTGGCTCGCGAGCCGCAGGTTGGCCACCCCTGTAATTATTCTATCAGGTTTCCGTGTAAGATATATTTTTCAGTAGACATTTTATTTTTGTAGATATCACATTTACATATGACAGTAAAAAATTTGCAAGAAGCCGTTGTTGCAACCAAAACTCAGTTAGAGGATTTGCAACAAAAAACAACTCAGGATGTAAGTTTGGGTTGGACAGCACGTTGGCTTGGTTCTAGCGCTATTAAAACTACAAATACACCTAAGTCTGTGCATGACGTGTGACGTTTGTTTTTAATCTAAGTTTTAATATAATATTTATATGATCATGGGCGTATCTCGCTTATCGAATTAGGGATGAACAAGTTCTAAAACATTGATTTTTTATTACTGTTTACATACTAACTTGCTTAATTATTGATGTTGAGAGACTGAAATTTAAATAGGTGTTAAAATTGAAGGGGCTTAATTTCGTATGAATACGCCCATGTTTTGGTGCTTTTGTGTTTTTATATTTTTGTGACTAATTTAGAATATAATTTGTGTGTAATTTTAACTATTACTGTAAAACTTAATGAAGTAGTAATTTATTATTATTGTAAGTTAATTTATTTGAGTGAATATTGCAAGCATTGATGTGAATGTATTTGTTTTTATATGTGAGGTAGTGGCTGTTTAATTAACAAAGTGTCTCAGGTTTGAACTATGAGAGATAAATTTGTCTAACCAAATATGTACTTCCATCCCTAAAGGGTTAAATAAAAGAAAATTGTATCTACATTTATTAGTGCAACATATTACGTATACAATGTACAATAATATATTTGAATGGTAGCAACCTTCATTTGAATGAATATATATACAGGGTGATTGAAATTCGAGTTTAAGCATGGGTATCTCGCTTATTATAATAGCTAGAGTATAGGTTTAAATTTGGCAAAGTTGCTAAATTTTGTGCTCAATAATAATCGAAAGAGAAATTAAAAATATATCAAACGGTATCCGAGAAATTTAGAAAAATCCGGAAAATACAATTTTTGAAAATCGTCTATAACTCCTTTGGAATTTGAAATATTTCAAATGTGTAAAAACATTGCCCAAGCAACTTTTTAAGCCGAATCGGATGGTGGTCACAAATTTTTTCTATATTGATTCGTTTTTGTTTTATGACAACCAACTTTATTTTTTCTTATGGACGCAATTTTTGCTATTTGCATAATCAAATAGCATTTATTTTTCTGAGTTCATTGATGTATCATACATGATATTTTATTTCTTCATTCATTGTCAAATTTAAAACAAAGAATTTTAAACGATAACCATTATAAATCAGGAGGCCGGTTGTTTTCATGACAACCAGTCAATAAACTAAAAGTTTTAAAAGCTTATTACTACTCACATTAATAAATTCGTAAAAATGACCTTCAATAACGAAGAAAAACGCGATATACTGCGAATTTTTATTGATTGAATAGGAATGCTATATTATCAAGTCAACGATATGCAGAAACAGAAACATATCCAGAAAGAAGACAACCCTCGCACACATATTTTTGTAAATATGGGGCTTTTGCCAGACTTGGAGAAAAATATGGTTGAAAGGTTTCAGATGACAATAAAAAAAACAATTTTTATTACAAACATATCCGGAAAAAACACTACATTCAATAGAAACTTAAGTACATTTGTATAAAGCATGTGATAACGTATAACAAAACTTAAAAGAACGATATAAAAAATTCGCCGCATATCGCGTTTTTCTTCGCTATTAAAGTTCATTTTTACAAATCTATTACGACGACAAGTAACGGACTTTTAAAACTTTTAGTTTATTGATTGGTTGTCATGGAAACAACGAAACAACATAAACTGCAACGACCGGCCTACCTGATTTATAATGGTTATTGTTTAAAAAAAAAACCTTTTTTTTAAAATTTGACCATGAATAAACAAGTAAAATACCATGTGAGATACATCAATGGATTCAGAAAAATAAATGCTGTTTGATTATGTAAATAGAAAAAATTGCACCCATAAGAAAAAATTAAGTTGGTTACCATAAAACAAAAACGAATCAATCTAGGAAAAATTTGAGACCTCCATCCGATTCGGCTTCAAAAGTAGATTCAGCAATGTTTTACACATTTAAAATATTTTATACTCCAAAGGAGTAATAACCGATTTTCAAAAATCGTATTTTACGGTTTTTCCTAATTTTATCGGATACCGTTTGAGATATTTCCAATTTCTCTTTGGATTATTATTGAGCACCGAATTTTGCAACTTTGCCAAATTTAAACCTATATTCTAGCTATTATAATAAGCGAGATCCCCATGCTTAAACTCGAATTTCAATCACCCTGTTTATATGTATAAATATTTTAATAGAAACCAACTTAATTAAGAAGTCAATAAATTTAATATAACAAGCTTTCAAGTGTTTTTACTCATTTCTGAAGAAACAGATGAATGTTGACATTATGATACGATGTACAATTTTTTCATTTGAGTTTGTTTTACAATTGATTTTTGTAAAAAAAAAGCTATTAATAAAATAAAATTGATTAAATTAGTTTAAGTAATACGTAAATAAAGTTTGATGTATTATTATCCACCAAACAACAAAAACATTGCATTTATAAAATATGTCTCGTTAAACAATTTTGAAACCATTAATTTAAAAGCTTTAAATGCTTAATAAAATTCATGTAATTTAGCAAATTTGAGTAAAAGCAGCTAAAACAGAAGCAATTGGTTTTGGTTGATGCAAGGCATCGAGTAAATATCCAACACAAATAATGTTTCGATTATTTCGCTAAATTGTAATGAGACTAATCTTTAATGCATTAAACACACGACACATACCTTGTAAATTAAATTAATAGGGTCGTTTGGCCGAAAAATAATTTGTAAAAATGTTTTGAAACTCAATTAAAAATTATTATTTTACTAAAACAGTCTTGGTGTTAAAAATCCAATTATTATCAATGTTTTCAAATAAAAAAGTAGCTATTTGCTTTTGTAAGCTTGAAATACATAATTTGAAGATTTATGTAGGTGCTGCCAATATTGTTCATAGAGTTTTTGTTAATCTTTGATTAAAATATAAGCTTTAGTATCTTAAAAACATTATAAAATTGATTTTTATATTAAAAGGTAATCGGAGAGAGCGATATTTATTTAATTTCATTTACAAGTTATTTATTGACTTAAAACACCTAATAAACTTTTTTCAACAAGTTTTACTGTTTTGCAAACATTATTCATTTTAAATACAATAAAAACATTTTGTAGATCAGATTTATCATGTTAATATTTGTGCAAACATTATTTTTTTTACTCAAAATTGTTGTGATATTTTAAATGTATTTGAGTCACTCTTAATAGCGTTAAATATTTTCATGTTTTCAAACTTTCCCATTGTCAGAAAAGTGATATAAAATGTTACCAATTTGTTTTGCAATCATTTTTTTAACCCCTAGATTATTTACAATCTGTCCTGTATGGACAATAAGTAAATCTTGTGTTGCAATTACGACTTCGAAAATTTAATCCAGACCTAAAATTATTAACATAGGTTTAAGCTATTTATTATTAAACTGGTATTTTTGCATATTTTGTTAAATGTTTGTAAGTACAAATTTGAAGCTTTAATAAAATAAGTCCTACAAATATACGAGTGTATTGAATCTGTGAGCTTTTAAAGTGCTACTTTTGAAAATGGCATGTTGTGTTTTAATCTAATGGCATTTTCATATCTGCTTGTAAGTAAAGCATACATTTTAATTTGTTGATTGTATTTTAAATTATGTTTATTTTAGATACAGAAAAAATGTAATGTTATTAGTGACTTATGTAGCAATCTGTTGGAAGAGGAAAATCATTGTGTGGCTCTTGGTCTTGAGGTAACAAAACTGGAGCTAATTATATAAAAGTTCTTTGATCATACATTTTGATTTAATGTTTATGTTATTAAATTAATTTTATTGAATTTGGTCGATTACATAAAATAGCTTTATTTTGTTAGAAGTGTGTTAATTGTTTTTATTAAACTGTCTCTAAACTTTTTTGTTTTAGATAAATATTTTACTTCAAACAAACGAATGTTTACAAGATTTGAACTTGGACAAAGAAGTAGAAAACTTTAATTTTTTGCTAGATACAGAAATGTTAGAATCCCGGCTTTTGAAATATCAACATTTATGCAAACTTCATGAGGTATTATCAGGATTGTAGAAATATAGTTGCTTAGCTTTTTAGCATGCTTTAGCTTAGGCTTATTTAAATATTTGAAAATCTAAAACAACTTTGGTAGTAATAGTAGTTTCTAATAATGTAATCATTATTTTTTATTAGCAATGTACCTGCGCCCTCAAAAATGAAATAAAGAAACTAAAAAAGGAAAGACAGCAGTATGAAACTGTCATTGAATACTTACAGAAGGAAATGGTGATGTTGACACACCAACTTCATAAGCTACAACAACTACTGGTAAGTGTTTTGGAGTATGTCACAAGTATTGTTGATAGTTAGATTTTTTATTATCATTTTCCAGTTGTTTCTTGCCTGTGTATTTTTGTTTAAGATTATCAATTGTTTATTTTGGGAATATATGGAATTTTTATTTATGTTTCGTTGAGAAAAACATTTTAAATTAGGTGTATCCGTAATATTTTGCTAGCTTCATAATTAACACATTTTTACATACAATTTCATATGCAATCACATGAATAGTTTATTTTTGACATTGTTATTCTTTAAAGCTTAAAAAAATTATAATTTATAATGGTAAAAACTAAGAAAATATTTTCAATAAATTATTTAATGAAAATCTTTTTTGGAAATTGTAGCAAGTGTTTAAAAATTGCAATAGTGTGGACATAATTAAATGTTACTTTGTTTAAATTCATTTGTGCCTGTAAATAATTTTATAAAATTTAATTGTTTTGCAGAATGTTGCAAATGCAGCTCCTGATTCCAACCCTTATTTGCAAGAAGAAAATGAATCATTACAACTCGAACTGTGTGCTGCGCAGCAGCAATTACTGAAAGCCCACAAACTAAACCAAGTTAACTCCATACACATCAGCAAACTTCAAACTGTCTTGGGACAAAAAAACGCCGAAGTTAACAATCTACAGAATGTCGCACAACATTTTAAAAAACAGTTGACATGCTCCGTGTGTCGTTGCAAAAATTTAGATGCTACAGTTGCTGAATTACAAGGCACCATCATCGAACTCAACACAACGCTGAAGCAATATGAACATGAATCTGTCATTAGCGAAGAATGTAGTGATATTTGTCATAAGGAAGTTGATATCTGCAGAAATAGATTGTGTGGATTTAGAGATAAGCTGCTTAATATGAAACAAGAACTTCAACAAGGTAATCAAGGATTTTTGCAGCTTAAGAATGTTTATGATGTCAATTATACTAAGCTAGTTGAAGCAGAAAAAACGAAGGCACATTATCAGGAAGATTTAGCAGATTTAAAACACACTGTAAGTATATATGCAAATATTGGCATTCTGTTTATTGTTAGAGATTAAGGATATACAGGGTGACACAAAAAACGGGAACTTTTGAATACCCCGCCAAAAAAATAAAGGAAACAACAACAAAAAAATGTTTGTCAAAAATGTAACCATTACAGCTTACCATTTAAGAAACGGTAATCCAATTTAACAATTTTCCAAAACTTCACGTTTTCAATAGGATGGTGCAACATTGTACACTGCAAAGCGATCAATGGCAGTTGTGCGAGAATTGTTTGGTAACCTTGTCATCTCAAGATTCGGTGACATTCCCTGGTTTTTTCTTGTGGAGTTACCTCAAGATTTGGGTCTACATGACTCGGCCAAGGACACTCGATGAATTGAAACAAAGAATTCAAGACGAAGTTCGTGGTATCCCAGCTGAGATGTTACAGCGAGTAATGAGGAACCTCAACGGCAGGCTGAAAGAATGAATACGTAGAGAAGGACGTCATCTAGAGGACATTCTTTTCAGAAATTGTTAAATTGGATTACTGTTTCTTAAATGGTAAGCGGTAATGGTTAAATTTATGGCAAAACATTTTTTTTTTTGGATTCCTGTTTTTTTTGGGGTTTTCAAAAGTTTCCGTTTTTCTGTATCACCCTGTATTTTAATTTGGCAAAGATGCTAAATATATGCTGATCAATAAGTTCAAAACAGAGTTGCAATATTCTTAATGAATAATTTTGTTAAAATTTTTTGTTAGTGCCTTTGTTTATTTATAAACATTTAACAATTTTATTAATAAAACGGCACTTTTATTGTGTTACAGTTGGTATTATAATTTGTTTTCTAGGTTGATTCTATTTGGCTTTTTTAATATAAACAATTGAGGCGTTCTTTGCAAAAACAACACTTGTCAATTTTAGAAATGTTCCATTATCGCTACTTTCGCTGCTATTGTCGTCTGCATCAATATCAGGAGCTGAAGGATCATTAGTTTCCGCGCTTATACAGGGTGGGGCACGGGAACCGACCGTTTTTAAATTGATTAGTACTCGGCCATTAAGAAAGGTAGCGTCGTGTGACAGGTGTCATTTCATTCCTTAGCTCAAAGCATTTTATTATCAACTAACATGGAGCCGTAGACACTAGAGCACCGCGGTTCAGCGCGAGTTTCGCCGCAGATTCAATATTCATAGAAATGACTCTGTTCTCGCTCATGACACAATTTTACGTTGGGTAAACAATCTTCGAACAAGAGACCCAATGATGAAAAAGAATCCGCCCGGCCCCCAACGTACTATGCGTACTCCAGAGAACGTGGAAAGAGTCAGACAAGCGGAACTGCGCAGCCTAGGCCGCTCTGCTCGAAGACATAGCTGCACTCACATCAGCAATCGTACTGTAAGACGGATTTTGTATGGTGAACTACTTTCCATTCATAGAAAGCGGTTGTGCAGAAATTGAATGTAAGGGATTACCCTCAACGATTGCATTTTGCACAGGAAATGCTTGTACTCTTCGAGCAAAATGAAGACATGAGCGATGAAGTCCATTTCCACTTTAATGGGGCCGTCAACAGCCAAAATTGTCGGTATTGGGCTGCTGAAAATCCGCGACAATTACACGAAAAACCGCTGCATAGCCCGAAGGTGGCAAAGTTTACCCAACGTAAAATTGTGTCATGAGCGGGAACAGAGTCATTTCTATGAATATTGAATCTGCGGCGAAACTCGCGCTGAACCGCGGTGCTCTAGTGTCCACGGCTCCATGTTAGTTGATAATAAAATGCTTTGAGCTAAGGAATTAAATGACACCTGTCACACGACGCTACCTTTCTTAATGGCCGAGTACTAATCAATTAAAAAACAGTCGGTTCCCGTGCCCCACCCTGTATTATGAATTACTGGGGTTATTAAGGAATTATTTTGCATAAGGGTCGGAAATGGCGCCAATTATCCATTGAAAGTGTATTCTCAGATTTGAAAAAAAAATGACAAGTGTTGTTTTTGCAAAGAACTGGTGCCACAGTTTTATTTCCAAGTTGATTCTATTCTATTTTTTTAATATCAATTATCTTATTTTTATGAACACCATATACAGTTTCACATAGCTACCTAAGTTTTTTTGTTTTAACAAAGCATTCCAATGTTTGTATTTAATGATCTCTCATTTTTATGACTAATTAGGCTTAATTGTCCAATCTTTGGTACTTCTTTTTTTTTAAGGTACAACGGCTAAATAACAAACTAACAAGAACTGAAAATGATTATCGCCGTGTAAACGAGGAATACAAATTAAGTCAAATGCGACTATTAGAAGTAACACAAAGAGACAAGGACCGTCAGGATGAATATTTGAAGTATGAAGCTAAGCTGAAGGATGATTTACGTGACGCCCAAGACGAACAGGTTCGTTTGGCCGAATATTCCGGACAGCTGCAAGCAGAGCTTAACAATACGACTTTGCAACTGGCAGATAAGGAACAAAAACTTCAGGAAGCCCAAGAAAATACTAGCAAATTTAAAGGTGCGAAGGTGGCTGGGGACGAACTGCTGTCAGTGAAGGATGAGCTAAATCAAATGATGCAGTTGGACATTAAATTAAAAGCAGAAGTGAGTAATGTTATCATTTTGTAGTAGTGTACAATACTCCTCGGCTGTGATTTTTTTTAATAATGAGATACAGCTTTTTAAGTGTAATTTGAAAGAATATCAAAAACAATTAAATTGTGATATTCAACTGCATAAGGTCTGTTCCAACAGCAGTTTAAAACTGATTCATCTATCAGGATTCTGCGCAGTATTAATATCGCATACCAATAAAGCCTATAATCACACGCAATATCGATACTGCGCAGACTCCTGATAGATGAATCAGTTTTAAACTGCATGTTGGAACAGACCTATAATATGATGGTCCAAAACAAATTTATTTCCAATAAAATATTTAGGAAATGCAGTATCACCATTTTTTCTCTGCATATCTCTTTGCTATTACATAAAAATTATAAAAATTTACTTTGCGATTTGAATTAATGTTTTCAAAATTAAGTGTCCACAAGGAACTCGGTATTCTAACAATAACCGAATATACTAAAAAGTTAACAGTTAAGTTCCACTCCAACTTGCAGCACTGCGAAGGTGCCCACCATTATTCGCTAGGTCGCAAAGACATTCACTCTCGCCTAAAGCGAAGACTGCCCCAAGACCTATACACGTAGTGAGTTTGTTGTGAAATGTTTAACCAAGTGTCCTAAGTGTGAGGAATAAGATCCTCTTCGATAAATTAAGCTAATAAACATCTTACAGCTCCGTTATGAATAACGACTAATGTCGTTGAACTGACGATTATATATTAAAAAAAAAAAAAAAAAAAAAATATTTAGTGTATCTTAAAATTTTATTTAAAACCTTAAAATTATTTTTAATGTAGAATGAAAAATTACGAGTGCAAATAGCTTCGATGCAACAAAACAACCAATTTGCGAGCCAACAGTTGGGCCAGTGTTTGGCTCAGTTGCAAGGCATGCAGCTGGAAAAGGACACTTTAGCAGAGAAAAATGAGCACCTCACAAGAGAGCTGATAAGTATCCAAAATGCGTTTAAAAACCTCAACAGAATTTACAAAAGTAAAACAGATGCGATGATAGATCTAGAAATGGAACGTGGTGATACAAAATCTAACTCTGATGATCTGTGCTCTGAGAGTTGCAACGTTGTTGATAATGTAAGAGCTTGGATGCAGGAACAACGGCTTATTAATGCCCAGTTGGGCGAAAAATTGAGGGAACAATGTGAGATAATCAATAAACTGCATTATCAGAATCAGTAAGTGTTAAAAAAATTTTAATCATTTCATTTATATTAGCTGTAGATAGGTCTGTTAACATTTATTTAAAAAATAGCACCAGGTGCGGAATAGCTTCCAAAATATCTACATTTGTACTTATTGGCTCGTTGATCTTTTTTCTATCATTCTTAATTAAGTTCTTCACAAAACAATTTTATACTTTCATTTTTTATAATAAAATAGTGGCGATAGTTTTTTTTTTTTTAAATAATGCCTGGAAAAACATTTAATACCAGTCCCTTTCCGTGTAGCACCAATTATAATGGTTTATATTTAACTCTATTCTTATAATGACTTTAATATATGAGAATGTGCAAATTTATTACTAACTGACGAACAATATTATTCTATTTAAAAAAAGCTTGATTAAGTTTTAAGTCAAATTTGCACTCACTATCTATTATTACTTGTCCACATTTGATTAAGTACCTAACATTTTTTTTAGATCACTACAGGCCCGTGTACATGCAAGCGAGATGGAAAATCGTAAATCAAAATTACCCCCACGGCAAAGGGGCGGCAGTAATTCTCCAGATCAGTTTCAGCAGCATCATCAAAAACAGGAGTGGAATCTTGGATCTCACGGTTCAGGCTCGATCAGTCCTTCAAGTAGCCAAGGAAGTTCGCAAGGATGGTGTACATATGTGGTAAGTTGATTTTCGAATGTTTTAAATTGCAAATTCATTTTTTGTGTTACTATTTATCATTAAGCGGTATGAAACGATACATTTTTACTCATGTTATTCTTTGGAAAATTTTTATCATTACCTGCTGAATTTATTATAAGCCTTGTGCGTTACTTGAAGTATTAATTGTCATTCTGAGTTGCGAATGAAAAAACTTAATAGTATTCAGATAATCCAAAACAACTACGATTAGGATATCAGAAACTGTAAGAGCTGTAGAGTTCATTGTCAAAGAAAAATTTCATAATTCAAATAGCTGGTAGAAAGAAAATAAATGGAACAATCTGGACTATTTAATTCATGTTGTTTGATTATAAATTAATGGAAATGTGTATTTCTGTGTTATGAAATGTGAACAGTCGATTGGTGGTATTTGTTTTTTTGACACATTTTCAAATGTTTTCTGGGTGATAGTCAACGATTATGTTTATTATGAATGCAGTGTTGTTTATTTTCACAATAGAAAATAAAATTCCGGGTACAACAATAAATCATACCATAAATTTTAGTTACTGAAAATGTAAAAAATTAAGAAAGAATATTGTTTTGTCAATAAGTACACTATTTAACAATAATTGAAGTGATATCAAAAAACAAATGACGCTGATGATAGGTTGTGTTCCATATCGTTAAATCAACCATATTTATTCAACTATTCCAAAAATCAAGAGATATTAAAGAAACTAAAAACTCAGTTTTTCCCTTCATTTTTTAAACGGTTTAGATTGTGTTAAATTTGAAAACAGATTTAAAATCAGCTCAGACTTCTGTACATTTTATTGTTCGTAATTAATTCTAGAGCTGTTATAGTTTTTGATATCCTCCATGATGGTTCAGTCATTTTAAACAGATTGTATACTTCTTTGTTTGTGTAATATTTCTTTTAGGAAAGTGACGATGCAGCTGATGGCACTAACCAACCTGTTTGGTTGCATCAGTTTCAAAGCATGACAGAGGAGTGTAAACGAAGCAACAAATATTGGAAAAACAAAATGGACGAATTTGATTACTTGGTTACTCGAGATCAATAAATAAACATAACAGTATTCTTGTAATATATTCGTTGCATTTTAAGAACTCATATTTATATATTTATTTGTTTGATATTGTATATGTTTGTTCTTTTTTATATATTTTTACTATAAATTAAAAAAGCTGTAATCTTCTCAATTTTACTTTTTGGATTTTTTGCCTTTCTTCTCTTTTTTATCACCTTTCTTTCCTTTCTTCCCCTTTTCTGATAAAAATATGTCTGGTTCTATTTCATAATTTAAATTGAATGCGAAATTCGGTAGAGTGAGCATTCTAATGAGAGGCAAGTTTCTTATGTATATGCTACAAAAGTAAAGCAATGCGCTTTTGCTTTGCTGAAAGTTAAATATTTTCACAGCCCTTACACCACTCTAAAACAAAGAAAACTACAAGTTGTATAGCGTATAGATGGCAGTAGTAAGGGACTCCCCTTTGTGATGATTTGAAATTAAACCTACCTGAAAACAGTGAAGTGTTAAATGATTTCTGAAATATATATAAGCATGTTCAGCAGTTGCATGTAATGTGCCCGTAAAATATCTATGGGTCAGATAATAAATCGAAAGTATTGTTCCAGTTTGCTGTTCATTAAATTGAGATTTTCTACAAAATCTAATTGCATTTAAAAGTAGCTCAACTGCCAACATTCGAGCTGTACCCTTGGGATACTCCTGGCCTAATTTATTTTCTATAAAAATAGTGTTTTAAATTTTGCACCTACAATTGAAAATAAGTTTTTACCAATTACTGTTTTCGCTTTAGCTTTACTCGAAAGTGCCAATAGAGACTGTATTTCGTTTTTATCCATGTATAACCAAGTACAAATTTGAGGCTCCTCTGGTAAAGGGTTTTCTTTGAAAGCTGCAAATTTATCGGTTAAGTTTGCAGTTTCAAGCAAATTTGTAGTTTCGTCAGCTTTGTTTTTGTCTCCTGTTTCAATGTTTTCATCTTTGTTAACATTTATTTCTTCATCTGTTTTGGGTAATGGCTGACGTATAATAGTAGGAATAACGTACTTGTCGAGTTTTGTTTCATATTTGCTAATATTTTGCACGAGAGATTCAAAAAAATGTTTATCACGCATTTTGGAAAAAAAATGACAGTTATTGTTTTGTTTTGATTTTTCAAAATTCTTGTATGACAGTTACTAAAAAAAATGCATTTGCAATACCCCATTCGGTTTTTTGTGTTATAGTATTTTATACTGTAACAATATCCTGTTTCATTGTTTTTTGGATAGGACGTGTATTGTGTTCAATTTTGAACGAATACGTGGTGGCGGCAAAATATTCTGGAAAGTGTTTGACGTCATCCTTCGATTGCAAAATGGCGGACGTGTTGGAGGATATGAGTATGGAAGGCAGTGATAACGAGGAAATTATACCTTATAACCCAGAACGGTAAGTTTATTTGTTATTGTATACAAACACTAGGTGCATGTCGGTTTTTATTATAAGTTTTAATTGGCGTTATACAACGGTTCGCGATCTTCTTTTGTGTGATTATGCGTGGGATATTTGACACTTCCGCGATTGTTTGGCAAATGTGAAGTAGGAACGATTATTTCGAATCTTTCTAGAAATTCTATAAACTTTAGACTTATTGCAAGAAGTTGTTACATTTTCCCAGACACTTTCTCTTGCAATCTTTGTATTCCGTCATTGTGACATTTTTGAAACAAAATTTTATATTATGAGTTGTGCGTACAACTGTAATTTTAAAATTCCAAGACGTGAAAGTAGCCGAGAAAATTATAAAAATGGATTTAGTGAATCGTATGTACTTTTATTTTTTTAAATAGTTTTTAATTTTGTTTAAAGTACAACATATTGTTTATCATGATGTGTGTTGTGTGTAATATTTGTTAATGGAATTCCTTGCATTTTAACAATTTCAAATACTTCATCCTTTGGAATTTTACATTAAATTAATGTTTGGAAATTACCATTGTTACTAATCTAGAGGTTGAGTATTATTAGTGTTTGAGGGTCTAAAAATATACGTGTCCTGATCCAACTTTAATAGATCAAATAGGACGTTCATTTCTGAGTTTATGTATAAAAGGTGAAAAGTATCCTTAATTTTTGTAAATTTGTGGAATACTGTGCAACATTTGTTCCAAGAAACTCTCATAGTAGTCAGTAAAACGAATCAACACAAACTAAAAGAAATCATAAGGATAATTTAAATTAGTTAATTTGTATTATATAATATAATACATATTTGTATTCATGTACAATATGGTTAGCAACAATAGAAATATACATTGTAAATGTAATTCTTTAATTTTAATGTATAAGCATAAGGCTTAATGATTTTTTTTTGTTTGAAATCGGCCAATAATAGTTTTAATTTTAGGTTGGCAGAACTGAAAAAGGAAAATGGTAACCAACTCTTTAAACTTAAAGATTACCGCTCCGCACTACCTCTATACACCGAAGCCATTGAATTGTGTCCAGAAGTCGCCGCATATTATGGAAATCGAGCCGCCTGTTTCATAATGTTAAACAATTTTCGAGATGCTTTAGAAGACGCACGCAGATCAGTTGTATTAGATCACACATTCGTAAAAGGTTACCAACGAATTTTAAAATGTGGCATAGCTCTAGGAGATTTAACAACAGCTGAGCAGGCAGCTAGATCCATCATCGAATTAGATCCAGTTGGAGCTAAAACAAGTAGCGAAATAAAAAGTCTAGAAGTATTAAAGCAATATGAAGGGCAAGCTCAAAAGGCCCACGATAAAGGTGACTTCAGAAAAGTAGTTTTTTGCATGGACAGATGTTTGGATCAAGCACTGACATGTGCACGGTACAAAATCGTAAAAGCCGAGTGCCTCGCTTATTTGGGACGATACCAGGAGGCCCAGGAAATAGCAAACGGAATTTTGCATATCGATAAGGGTAACGCTGATGCGATATACGTACGAGGCATCTGTCTATTTTATGAAGATAACATAGACAGTGCAGTCAACCATTTCCAGCAAGTCCTGCGGCTTGCACCCGATCACAAAAAAGCAATGGACGCCTATAAACGTGCGAAAATACTGAAGAAGAAGAAAGAAGATGGTAATGATGCTTTTAAAAATGGCCGTTTACAAGAAGCTTACAATTTGTATACGGAAGCCCTCACAGTAGACCCCCTAAATAAGAAAACCAATGCCAAATTATATTTTAATCGAGCAACAGTGTCATCGAGACTGAGCAAGTTACAAGACGCTGTGGCAGATTGTACGGCCGCATTGAATCTAGATGACACCTATTTAAAAGCTTTATTACGTCGAGCGAAATGTTGCATGGACCTCGGTGAATACGAAGAAGCGGTACGTGACTACGAGAAAGTGTTTAAAGTGGATAAAAGTCGGGAAAATAAAAAATTACTCCAAGATGCCAAAGTTGCCCTTAAACGTTCCAAACGGAAAGATTATTATAAAATACTGGGAGTAGATCGTAACGCTACCGATGATGATATTAAGAAAGCTTACAAAAAGAGAGCCTTAATACACCATCCCGACAGACATGCGAATGCCAGCGAAGCGGAAAGAAAGGAACAAGAGAAGAAATTTAAAGAAGTCGGTGAAGCCTATGGTATTTTATCAGATCCAAAGAAGAAGGCCCGATACGATAGTGGGCAAGATATGGATGACTTCGAAGGCGGCATGCATGGTAAGTAAACATTTCTTAGGTGTTAATATTTCTCCTAAAATTAAATTTGTTTTTAATCAAAGGGCCTGATGTAAAATTACTGTAATTTAAAATTTTACTACCGTAATTTACCATTTTGATTACCATTTTCAATTCTCTGGTATTTTATTGTTGTATTGGTAATTTATGATCGTAATTTACCACTTTTGATTTCTGTATTTAATATGTAGGTAATTAAACCATAATTAAATAATTAAAAATCAAAATTATTGTAAAAAACCAAAGGTTAAAACTATTTATTACATAAAAAACTAAAAAACGGTAAATTAATTAATGTATAAAATCTTTTTCTTGTTAATTTTCATTCGTATTCAAAATCACAATCCGTATCATACTCATTTATTGACATTTACTCTTCTAAGGGTACATGCACTACTGAGCCGTGATACTAGAGCATAGCATGGAGTATAGAGAAAATCATAGCGCTCGCTGATGAGTGTGCACAGTCAAGCTGAACATAATTGCTGGAATAGTAGAGGATAGCTTGTGCACACTAATCAGCGAGCGCTATGCTTTTCTCTATACTCCATGCTATGCTCTAGTATCACAGCTCCGTTGTGTTTTTACCCTAAGGCAAAAATTTGATTCTTGAGAAGTGCAAGATTTTTCCTCATTTTGAAATAAAGTTTTGGATTCACTTAGTTTGAAATTACAATGGAAAAATAATAGCTTTGTGGCTCTTTCATTTGTTAGTTTATTTTTTTATTTTGAATATTGCCAAAAGCAGAAAAAGATCTCTCTATGGCACACAATCCAATATTTCTGTAGTTACTTTGCTTAAACTGGTAGTTGAGCAAAGTGACTTTGACCACAAAACAAAACTTAATGTACCAGGGCTTAACGCCACCCATAAAAAATCTCCTCTGCTTTATACAAAGCCACCTCAGTTATTACTTGGCCAATATTACTTTCGCTAATTAAATGTGACGATAATTTGTTAAGCGTATCAATATTTATCATTTTTTAAGTATTTACCCATATTTAGGGTCAAGTAAATTTGCATCAAAATGAACTGGTCTGACAGCCATTAGCTTTCTTTTTTGTAAAAAATCTTGAACTGCATCTATACAGGGTGTGTATAAATTGGCGGAAGCGCTACACGTGGCGATGTTCTTCGTAAAATTCTAAGTCTAAAATCTTAATACGAAAATGTTGTACCATGCTTGCTGTGTCTACAAGAGGTCCTAAAAGTTTTGACATTTAGTCCTTTAATAAGCGTTATTATTTAATATTTGTTAATAAAAAAGCTGCGATTTAGAATAAAAATAAATTTCGAATAATATTTTTTCCTAGATATTGTGTTTTTCCTTCCAAAAATTGGTGTGGTGTTGAAAATATGTTAATCACTGATTTGAATGAAAATAATAAAAAAATGTCCAAACGCAAATCAATGGATGCAATGTTGCCAAATTTTTTCCTCTTTAAATGGTTCCTGAGGCCATAGGAAGGAAGCATGGTAGAACATTTTTGTATTAAGATTTTCGACTTAGAATTTTACGAATAATATCGTCACGTGTAGCGCTTCCGCCAATTTATACACACCCTGTATAAATGCAATAACGGACAATTTTCGTTAAAGATTGAATTTAAATTGGAAAAAAAATTTACAACCTCAGAATACTTGATTTGGACGTTTGTATTTTAATGATATATTTAGAAATTGATTGGAAAAGATGGCACATTGTGTCTACATTTTGCCATGGGGAAGGACTAACTAAATATTGCACTAGAACAGCTGCACGTTGTATGTCGGGTATTCCCCAAATTACATGGTAATTTAAAATGGTAAATTGCGGTAATTAATTTTGTAATTTACTACGTAAATTACAACTCACATCACTGTCGAAGGCTGTGTAATGTTTAAATCTTAACATTTTCTCATTTTTCATGAACATTTTAAAACCTTAATTTAAACAATTTGAGGGCTAATAATCATGATTTAGGCCATAAATAACACGTCTAAGAGGTCTAAAGCCATTTGCTTTAGTTTTAAAGAAAATAGATTTTTTTGGTCGAAAAAAGTGCAAAGACTATACAGGGTGCACCAGATTACATTTTCCATTTCCAGCATGGGGATTCGCTTATTATAAGAGATACAGATTAGCTTAAATTAGATGAATTATTCCTAAGGATGAGATGAGCCTCAATCTATTTTTAAAAGTACAAAATTCGTCATGCTTCAGATGTTATAGCAAAAAAAATTAAAATGTCGAATGTCTTTTTTCTCATAACTTTTTTATCTTAATCATTAGAACAATTTTATTTGTACTTTCTCAAGACACTTTTTAACGGAGAATGTAACTGTTATTTTAATTTTTTTTTAACACCTACCATTTTCGAGATATTACCCCTAATTTCATTTTTTCTTATAGGCCGTGAAGTTGGCTATGGAATAGTTAAATGTGCTTTTTTCTCCTCCTTTAAATGAGATATTACTTGTTATATCTATTTTTATAAATAAGTCACAAATGAAAAAAAATCGTATTTTACCCATCATTTATCAAGTCATCTATGAAAATTAAAACAAAAAACAACGAATTAAATGTCAAATGACAGTTACCATTTGTCTGCGGTATCATTTATTAGAATTGTTTAGTAATGTTGTGAAGTTCGATAGTCTTTGTAGCAAATTTGTTATCATATAATTATGGGCACATTTACAACTAATTAAAAATTTTAAATGTTGAAATGCTACATTCGTTGCAATAGAAACTGTGTAAAATAGATAATTCTAATTAATTATTGAACTGTTTTGGATTTTTGATTGGTTTCTCGAAAAAAACATATTCTTTTAAATTTATTTCCGAATTTCTGTAATTACGCACCCTTCATTGCCTTTTCTCGGGATATAGCTTTAAGTATATTCGCTCAGCTTCTACACAGTTTTTATGGCAAAGAATATAGCATCTCAACATGTCAAATTTTTCGCTATTTTTAAATGTAGCCATCATTATAACAATTACTACAAAGACTATCGAATTACACAACAATACTAAAAAATTCTTATAAATGATATCGCAGACAAATGGTAACTGTCATTTGACATTTAATTAGTTGTTTTTTGTTTTAATTTTCATAGATCACTTGATAAGTGATGGGTAAAACGATTTTTTTTCATTTTGTGACTTATTTATAAAAATAGATATAGCAAGTAACATCTCATTTAAAAAAAAAAAAAGCACATTTAACTATTTCATAGCCAACTTCGCGGCCCATAAGAAAAAATGAAATTGGGGATAATATCTCGAAAATGGTAGGTGCTAAAAAAAATCTAAAATAACAGTAACATTCTCCATTAAAAACTACCTGAAGAAAGTACAAATAAAATTGTTCTAATGATTAAGACAAAAAAGTTATGAGAGAAAAAAGAAATTCGACATTTTCATATTTTTTTGCTATAACATCTGAAGCACGACGAATTTTGTACTTTTAAAAATTGATTGTGGCTCGTCTCATCCTTGGGAATAATTCATCTAATTTAAACAAACCTGTATCTCTTATAATAAGCGAGATCCCCATGCTGAAAATGTAATCTGGGACACCCTGTATAAATAGGCTTTGCACTTTTTCCATTTTTCACGAAAAATTTAATATATTATTTAACACGTTGACTGCCAAGTACATGATAAGTCGTACTTTGCGTTCTAGTCCAGTGCGCCGTCTACGAGAGAACTCGTAATGCTTTTACTTGTCATTTTTGTGCAGCTATGTTTATACTCGTAGAATATAAGCGTATTTAAGGATAGGTGGCTTCTGGGAAAAGACATAAAAATCAAGGCTGGCTTACACGAACTGAAAATTTATTAATAATATAATTAAGAGTTTTGAATAATATAATATGGCTTTTGAGACCGGAATCCTGAAACATGCCGTGGCAGTCAACGTGTTAAGGGCTAATAATCCTTAATTTGCCCATAAATAACGTGTAGAAGAAGTTAAAAACCATTTGCTTTAGTTATAAAGAAAATCGAATTTTTTTAAACAGAATCATATTGTATGAGGAGGTGTAAAGTACTTGTTTTTAAACTTTGCTAACTTTAGTACTGTGTGTTTTTCTTTTAGCTGACATTGATCCAACTCAAGTGTTCCAAACATTCTTTGGTGGTGGTGGCAACCATGGAGGAGAATTCAGTTTCAGCACAGGAGGATTTCCTGGAGGTTTCACTTTCCAGTTTGGTTAAACGGTGCAATTATATAAGTATATACCTACTATCACATATTCTCGCATAACATTCCTCGGTTATCTAAATCATATCATAATATTAAAATTTGTTTTTAACACGATACAGAGTATCTTTATACCGCGTTCCTTATTTGAAACCTAAATAAATGATCAAGAATTTTTACACTTTTAAAATTATTGGAATCACATATTTATATCATACACATTCTCCTCTAGTCTTGTAAGTGACGTATTTCTCAAAATATGAAACTAACTTAAGAGTAAAATAGCTGCTTTAGTGTTTTACTGTATTCTAAAAGTTTTAATGTCAGCTCTTAGATCCCTCATTTATAAATCTTTTGTGTTACTTACTTTGTTTATCACTACCTAATTTTTATAGTTTTGTTCTGTAACATGCTTGATTAATGAATTTATTTAAATAATGTGCACGATTTGCCTTTAAACGATAAAACTAAACGTTCTGTTAATGTTGCATATAAGTAAATATTTGTATTATAACAAATAATATCTAACAAAACTTATATAAGTTTGTAACATATTGGTTTATGAAGTAGGCTTTTCTATAATGATGTGTAGTATTTATTTAGGTTTTTTTGTTAAGTGATACCTGTTGAGACTGTATATAACCTAGCAGGGATAAATTTTAATCTGTTCATTAATAAGTAGTTCTTAGTTACTGAAACTGTATGATATTTAATTAAATTCGTATCTGTGCTGATAATTAGTTTTGTTCAATCTGTGTAGTTTTTTAAAATCCCATTTATCCAGAGAAAACAGATTTCCTTTGGTAACATTGGTAATTTTATGAAGGAAGAAAATAATTCAACAAAGTTAACAATAACTTGCAGATATTTTATTAACTTAAAAATATTTCATATAAACCTTACACATTTGTTTGAACAATAAACTGTTATTATTCCTTTGTACATTGTTAGTTTTGAATACATGCTTATGGAAAAGTATACAAAAGACATTACTATCATATCACAATACAAACTTAATATACAGGATGTTTCATAAGTATTGAAAAAAAAATCGGGAGTTGATTCCTTATCGCAAATTAAGGTAGGACTTTCATATAAAAAAATTTCCTTGGGCGTCTCCTTTCGGAGTTACACCCTCTTAAAGGGGAGCGGAAAGTTAGATTTTTATTTTATTTCTCAAATTTGGATAAATGTAGGAGAATAATATTTGGTAGATGTTTTATACTTATTAAAATCTATCCCATAGTAATATTTTAAATCATCTCCCACCTTCACAAGGGGCTGAAAAGTGTCGGTTTTTTAATCATAACTTTTTGGTGGGTGAAATTTTGCAATTAAAAATATTTTTTTTAAAGCTTGATATATTTAGAAACTTCATTCTTTAGTGTTACTCGTAAAACATAGTTTTTGAGAAAAAAATAAAATTAGTAAACATGAACCATCAAATCTGTGGTCGGCGGGAAAAAGCACTTAAGTCAAAAAGTGCAATTTTTTTATTATTAACCTTATACCATTCATATTGCTGTTACTTCCATTTCACGTATTTTTATTAATCATATTTTTCCATTGCAATGAAATTTTGTGTAATCAAAAGATAATAAAAGTTATATTTAAAAATGAGTATTTATGTTTACTCCATTAATTTTTTTTAAATTCTACATAAAAAATAAATTTTTTAACACATTGACGGACAGTCGACACGTGGTTGAGGTTCGTGTTGTGACACAGTGGTATTTTCTGTTATATGCTTTGAAATGGTGAACTGCGAAATAAACCCCCGCAAATTGATGTGTCACATCATTTGGGTTTCTGTTTTACGGCTGTAGCCGTTTTGTCCGTCAATGTGTTAAGAATAAACGCGTTAAACTGAATATATCCATTTGTTTACATTTGTGAAAAACTACTTAAGTTATTCTTATTTCATGCTCTTTTTGCATTTATTAACCCCCCCCCATGGAAGGATCCTGCCACTGATCACATCCAAAGAAGAAGGCTTGATATGATAGTGGGCAAGATATGACTTCTAAGGCAGCATACATGGTACGTAAACATTTCTTAATTGTTAATTTTTTTGTGAAAATTAATCGAAGACTGTGTGACTCTTGGAGTGTTGAGGGTGATATCGAAATATCGACAAATTGATAGACCGATGTATTGAAATTCTGCAACCGCTATGTTTTTATCACTTACAAAGTAATATTCTAACATATTAAACTTTTCAAAAAGTTCAAATTAGCCATGTTCACAATACCACAATAAACAGTTATAAAATACAAAAGAATTCACGGATTTGCTTTAAAGTTGACAAATGTACTTCGAAATGACGTTTAGTTGTTTAATAATTGCAAACATCACTTGTTTATGAAATCATGGCAAACTTTGATGATCGAATTTTTACAAAATTGGCCATATCTCGGTTATTTTTTGCAACAAATATATAAAACTTTATATTTTTGAAAAGCTAAAAAAATACTCTCACAAAATCATGGCGAACTAGGGTTTCCATTTAAAAAAATGCAAGTTTAATCCATATCTCGAAAGTCAAGATGGCTAAAAAAAAACTACTTTTGTTTTTCAATTAAGCATAAAAATCTGTATAAAAAAACCTATGTATCATTTTGTTCTAATTTAATAAATAGAGAAGTTATAGCAAAATTTCATAAATGATGAAATTTAAATTTTCGTCAGTAGTGCCAAAATGGAATCCAAAAGAAAAAATCTGATTGCATAGGCGTTATTTTCTCAAAAAAATTGCCCAAGAGACCGATATCAGATTTTCGCTATATATTGCGGTAACCGAGATACCCCGTAAAACATTCGAATTGGTCCACCCTGTATTTTCTGCAACAACGTTAATAACGTCGTTGAAGTTAGCTTGGGATTGGGATTGGGTTCTGTTCTCGGATAACTCATATTACGGTGGACCAGATAATACGTCAACATGATTTTAAAACAATCAAAAAAACACTTAAATCGGTTTTATCACAATGTTTATGCAAGTAGTGCATTGATGTGTGTCATCACTGAATCGTAGCACATAAAAACAAAATATTTTACAGAGATAAAAATGTTTCACTGTAAATCAAAATCTTAAAATACATACATATACAAAGCACCCTCTTGAAAAAAAACCTTCACTTTTATATTTTACACACCTATCAGGTAGGCCCTCAGGTCTTTGGATATAAATTTTGAACTAAATCTGCCGTGGGGAAAACTTCGTACGAATGCGAAAATTTTAAATACATACAGATAGTAAGCGTCCTATTCGCAGAGCGTCACAAAATAATTAATTTTTCGAAAACAAAAAATACCTTCCCTTTTATATTTTACACACTTATCAGGTAGGCCCTTAGGTCTTTGGAAATAAATTTTGAACTAAATCTGCCGTGGGGAAAACTTCGTGCGAATGCGAAAATGTTAAATACATACAGATAGTAAGCGTCCTATTCGCAGAGCGTTACAAAATAATTATTTTTTCGAAAACAAAAAATACCTTCCCTTTTATATTTTACACACTTATCAGGTAGGCCCTTAGGTCTTTGAAAATAAATTTTGAACTAAATCTGCCGTGGGGAAAACTTCGTACGAATGCGAAAATTTTAAATACATACAGATAGTAAGCGTCCTATTCGCAGAGCGTT